>SKCR01048828.1:0-103307 GCA_019454045.1 Zanthoxylum bungeanum | reverse complement strand
TGGTGGTAGTTGGAAGGAATTAATTGTTTTTTGCCTTTGACTTTTTTGAAAATGAAAAATGGTATATGTTTAATTGATTTTGGAAATCAATTAACAAACACACAACACATTTTTTCTCTCTTCTCTCTTTCACGCCCAAGGGGCCATTTTCTTCTTCTCTTTTCTGGTTTTGCCGAGAACTAGAGGAAGTGATAATGAAATTTTGCGGCAAAATTTCAGGAGTGCTAGCATGCTTTAAGGGTCTTGCGAAGGTGATAGGGAAACCGACTTGTGAGCTTGGAATCACCATTCGAAAGCTTAGAGCTTGGACCGAAAATGGAGCAACAAAATCAGCCCAAAGCTAATACTTCAAGGAAGGAAAAGCTTGAAGATTTTGATGTTCCTCGCGTCGCAAAAGCCGATCGTTGTAAGTATGATTCCGCCATGCTTTTACGAGTATTCACATATATGTTTCATTGCTTGAAATCGATCCCGGGACCTTAGAGAAACCCAACATTGGTATCTTGAGCCATTTTGAGCATGAAATTTGATTAGGGTAAAATTTGGGCAAAATTGATTTGAGCATGTTTGAGTGAAATTGATTGTTTGAGTATGCTTAAATTATGATAACATGGTGTTATGCATTGTCAATTTGATAAAAATCGAATTGGATAATTTTTCCCCAAATCCATTGGCTTGGCCGAATGGTTGAGTGCCCTAAATAGTCATGGTATTTTGTGTTTTTGATCATTGGATGAGTTGGAAAACATTGGGTAATGTTGATTGTGGATTTAATTGGATTGAAACTGAATCGGACAAGAAAATCCCCATAATGCCGAGACTATAAGCATGTAAAATGATGTGATTTTTTTATTCAAATGTGTTGGACATGAGTTGATGATAATGAGCATAATTAATTGTGTAAATTAGTGTTTTGGAAATATTAATTTGTGTAATTAATTATGGCATACACTTTGGTTAATTTAATTATGAAATTTGGAATTTTGAAATTAAATTAATTGGGCTTAAATTTGGAATTGGGCTTTTAAAGTTGTAATTGGGCTTAATGGGCTTGGTTGTACCAAGTTAGGTTTAGGCTAAATTGGTTGGATCCAATTGGGCCCAAAACCATATCCATAAAGTCCAAATATTACTAATGGACCTTTAATTTTAATTGGGCCTAATGGGCCTAAATTGGTTTCTTGGCAAATAAGGGTGATTCCTTAAATGGGCTTTGGTATTTGGGTTTGACCCATATTGACCAAAAGTCCATGCCTTAAGAAATTAATTAAAAGCCCATTAGACTTTAAATTAAATTGACATCGGATGTTAATCGGGCTTTGAGACCCGTAACGATTAGATTTGGAATCTAAGTCGTAAAGGTTCGTTAATAAAGTGAAAATATTTAATTTGGAATTAAATAAATGAATTAATATTAAATGCAAATTAAATTGGATTTAATGTTGTAGTTTAATTTAATTCAAGAATTCGTACTTTGAGTACTTATTCGCAAAACGAGTCGGACTCACGCAAAATCAAATCGTTGTTTGAACATTGGATGGTCATTAAATTCAGATTAATTAATTGGATTAGATTGATTGATAACATGCTTGTGTGAATACATGGATGCGATGTATGAATAATGTATATCGGATGGATATTAGATGGGTGAGAGCAATTTTGGAAATTGTTGTAATAAATTTAGAATTTATTAATTGGACCTGCTTGTCCAGCTTATTACCTCATTTCTCTTTGTATTTCTCTTCTCACCTATTCCCCTAAATGTAAATGAGGTTTCTTTAGAAGTGTTATGTAATCGGGTAGAAGTAATACTTGTGCTAGCGGGAGAGAGGAAATGGAGAGATTTGTTCTAGGAACAATGTGTTTAAATATCTATCCGCATATCATTATTATATTTATTTATACGCGCCTTATTATGTGTTTAGAATGCATGTTTAAGGGTGTATGATGATGAGACCTTAACAAAGATAATTAATTGGTTGCCAATTACACGCGAAAAACCCTCAACATCATATTAAGCATTTTTCCTTCCATTGAGTGATTCTTACTCAAGATCCAAGACTGGCATTGGTTTGTTGGCCAAAGTCAAGACCTTTGTCCGTCGAGGATGTGTTTGAATCATGAAGGCTTTGTTCCATATCGGTGTCTTGTCCAAGTTGTGATTTGTTGGCCAAAGTCAAGATCACTTCTTGTCCATCGACATTGATTACGAAGCTTTCCAAGGTCAATGGGTTCCGCTTAACTGGGATCACTAAGTTTGTTGTGCCAAAGCCAAGGCTTAGTTGATTCAGAGGAAAAAGGTTAGGGAATATATTGGATATATTGGCATATATAAGATATATGTTTCGGACTTGGATGTCCACCTACTGGATCTAGGAATTGGATGGGATCCAATTGATCTTAGAGATCTACCTAGTTAATTATCATACAATTTGTTGGCCAAAGTCAAGATTGTGTGTTATTTAACGGGATCCTAGCCCACTAGGAAACAAGGTTTCCCGAGTACTCCACAAAGGGTTAGAGGCTCGCCGAAAAATAGTGGGAGGCAAGTATTGAATTTGCAATATTCATTTAGTTACTTGCCATACGCGCTCATTTCAAATATTTCGTCAAATAAATTAATATATTAGGTGGACTAATATTTAATCGTTGTTTTAATTAAACAGTTAGACTGTAATCAAACTATTCAATTAATTGTTGATTTTATAATTGAATTATAGTAATCAATATAATTGAATTTAACCTATTAAATTATAGTTGATTATATAGTTGGACTATAGTAATCATTATAATCAATTGTACCTAAAATCGTTGATTAAATAGTTGGACTATTAGAATCAAGATAATTGAAAGATTAGTGTTTAAAACATAATCCTGGGTGAAAATGTATTTAAACGACTTTAATTTTCAAATTGGAATAATGAATCAGGATAGTCCTGAAAACTAAGAAGTTACTTTATTTGATAAAATAACATCTTAGGCCTAAGCCTGAGTTAAGCAAATATAGTAGAACATGATATTTGGAATATTCATGTGATGATAACTTTAGTGCTTAATCCAATAAGCTTGCCAAATAGACTCCTTAATTTCTTAATCAGAACTAAGGATTGGATCCTAATAGTATGATAATGAAATTGAAGGATCTTCATGGATCTATCCTTAGATCTTAGAAGTAATAAATTGCAATAATAAACTCTTGGAGAGTTAATGGCTATACTCAAGGAGACAAAGCTAAAGTTTGCAATAAGGCAAGAAGCGCAAGGCGCATCTTACTTCGATATTCTAGAAGGCCAAGGCTTGGCCAAAGGCTTCTGGGAAGATAAAGGACATATCCCACGATGTCTGCCTAAACTGTGGCAAACGGGGCCACTGAAGCGTGACTGCCGTATGGACAAGGCAGACATGAAGGAATTGAAGACGGTGCAAGGCTCCGACTTCAAATATGTTTGTCATAAACATGTCACTACTAGTATTAAAATTGGATTTTAGATACTGGATGTGGTACATAAATATGTGCTGATGTGCAGAATCTGCTGAGATCAGGATACTGACTTCAGATGAGAGATATGCGAATCGGAAACGGGACGAAAGTCGCTGTTTTAACCGTAGATACCTAAGTTTAGGAACTACCCTTCGGGTGTGTACTTAAATTAGGAAACTGTTAAAATGTAACTAGTTTGACTAGAAACATTATCTTTATATCAGAGTATAATCCGTTGCGGATATACCTTTATATTCTAGAACACTAAAGTATTTCATTTTATAAAGATGATATTGAGATAAACACATAAGAAGTGAATAACAGTATTTATATTTTGAATATAAAAAAAAATCTTAAACGTATGATAGGACAAACAAATAGCTCAAACTGATTTGATCAGTTGAGACTTTTAAGTGGCATTGTTGTCTGGGACACAATTTAACAAAGACTCGTATATCCACACTTTTGAAGAGTGGATACTAGGACGGATTTGATCCTATTCAAATAATGTCTACGAATCTAGTTTATTAGGAAAAGTGCCTAAAACACATTTTACTTGGTAAAAATATAAATGCCACCGATCTATTAGCTCTTGTTCATAGTGACATAAGTGGGCCCATGTCTAGCTAGGCTAGATGTGGATATAAATGTTTCGTGACCTTTACGGATGTGGCATCGCGTTATGGTTATGTGTTTCTTGTGAAACACGGATCGGAAACTTTTGATGAATTCAGAAAGTTTCGACACGAAGTAGACAAACAGATCGGCTAAAGTATTAAACATCATGATTGGACCGTGATGAAAATACTTAAGCAATAAGTTTCTCAAATACTTGAAAGAGTATAGTATTCTTTTAATGAGGACTCCTCCTGGAACACGTCAGTCTGACGGTGTGTCCGAACTGAGAAACCGAATCTTGTTGGACATGATAAGGTTAATCATGAGTCGCTCTGAGCTACCATTTCCTTCAAAGGATAAGCTTTAAACAGTGCAAAACTTATTTTGAATAAGGTTCCATAAAAATCTGTTAGACAGACTTCATATTAGATATGAACAGGAAAGAAACCGGGTTTTCTCATTCCTGAAGATTTGGGTATGCTAGGCATATGTTTGGATGATACCAAACTAGAACCCAAATCGGATAAGTGCCTAAGTTGTAGGTTATCCTAGGGAAACCAAAGTATAGTACTTATACATCTCACAAGAGAACAATGTAATTGTTGCTCACCATGCGGTTTTCCTAAGAGGAATACCGATATGCAGTGGTAAGTGGGAGGAAAGTAAAACTCGATGAAAATCGGAGTAATACTATTCCAGGCACCGATTCCTTAATGGAACACAAATAGTTCATCAAGGATGAAACTATACCAATAATCTTCGAATACACAAGAACCGCGTAAGTTGGAGAGAGTTAGAAAACAACCTAGGGTATGGGTTTCTGATCTCACCTCATAAAGATGTCAATCTTATTGAGGAATACGATCTGACTACGTACGAGGAAGTGATACAAGGTATCGACTCCCTATTCTGGCAAAGTGCCATGATATCCGAAATGGATTCCATGTATACCAACCAAGTTTGGATACTAGTTGTTGTACCGGAAGGCATTGTGCCTATTGGTACTATATGAGTCTTCAAGGAAGACATACATGGAAGGCAACATACCAACGTACTAAGCTAGGCTTGTAGCGAAAAGGTATCGTTATCAAAATTGTGTCGATTACGACGAAACTTTTACTAGTTGCCATTGTTAAATCCATTTGGATAATGCTTGCTGAAGTTGCATATTTCATTTATGAAATATGGCAGCTGAATGCCAAAACCATTTTCCTTAACGGAAACCTTTTGGAGGATGTTTACAACATCCTGACGATTTTTTCGTACCATAACTAGCAAACAAGGTTTGCAAGTTAACTCGATCCATGGATGGATTGAAGCAAGCATTGCGTTCTTGGAATTATCATTTTGATGTAATCATAATGGTATATGATTTAATTGAAAACGAAAATGATTCTTGTGTATATAAGGAGGTTATTGGCAGCGCACTAACAGTGGTTGTCCTAAATAATGATGATATACCATTTCTTGGAAATGATATTCCCATAATAAAATCGGTGAAAGCTTGGCTTTCATGAAAATTCTTCGTAGAATTCTTGGGAGAAACAACCTTTATTCGTGGAATAAAGATCTACTGGGATAGATTTAATGTTGTTGATACTCTCCGAGAACTCGTACATTGAAATAAATGTACGCGACCTGGTGTCTCATATGCTTTGAGCATATGGAGTCACAATCAGGCCAATCCAAGTGATAGTCACTGGATTGAAGTTAAGAACATCCTTAAGTATCTTAGATGATATAAGAATGCTGTCTTATACTATGGAGAATGAGAACTTGAAGTGACTGGGTTCACCATTACAAGTTTCCTAACCGACTAAACGACTATAAGTCGTAACAACGGTACTATAAAGTTTGAATAACGAAACAGTGAGCTGGAAATCTTCCAAGCAAGATACTGTTACCGAATAAACAACAAAAGTGGATTATTACTGCAGCTGAGGCAGTAATAGAAGCCTTCTGGATTGATAATAATCTAATTAGATTAGATATAGTTCTGTTAGCAGCTGAGCTAGGCTACAGCACAGGCTAAAGAATTAATGGTCTCATCAACGATCTAGATAAATACTTCACTATTCATCTAATTCGTTCGGATCATACATCGTGGCGATGTGATGATCGAATAAATCGCATCAGATGATAGTCATGCAAATCCGCTGACGAAAGCCTTTCCTTAGCAGAAATTTGAGCGAACCTTACATAGTTCGGGTGTAAGACACTTGAGTGATTGGCTATAGGCAAAGTGGGAGATTGTTGGACAGTTATGACCCATAGCATCACTATTTGTACAGATCATGGTGTTGTTGTACAAATTAACTATGTGACAAAGGAAATTGGTCTTTTATCATTTGTAATTAGATTACCAAGATGTATAAATGATAGAAGATCCATATGATTAGTTCCAGATTGAGATGATATGAGAAAATATCAATCCACGAAGGTTTAATCATTAAATATCCCTAGTCGTAGTATTATCGAGATTGGACATCGATAATGCGGAATAGACTAGTATTACACTTGTGCGCGTTGTGGGAGAATAACGGCATAGTTCTCATATATTTGGGTATAGAATACTCATGCATGTGTAATAGGAGATTGTGTTTACCGATGGTACGGAAACAGCTTCGCTCTGGATAGACCCCTCGGAATTCCATTGGTAGTATGACTATGTGTCTATGGAAGTCCGAATCAGGGTAGGTGTATTTGGTCTTAACCTGAGACTTGCACCGCTAATACTTGCGACAATCAATTTACTTTGGGTTTGGTCGTCCAGGGCTTTAACAGGTTCTGTGTACGCCTCTTCTGGGTACATTGAGAATCGTAGTGTATTGGGTGTGATGTCGAGATGGAAGTATCACTTCAGTCATAGTGCAGCTATCGTTATATTATGACTAGGTCATGTTTATCCGATTATAGAGACTATTTACCAGAGATTCGATATGTGCTTCGTACGGGTCATACATGTTTCCAGCCCGAGGCCTTGCACGTGACATCTGATACTGGATCGCAATACGCAATACTACG
Source organism: Zanthoxylum bungeanum (assembly GCA_019454045.1). NCBI lineage: Eukaryota > Viridiplantae > Streptophyta > Magnoliopsida > Sapindales > Rutaceae > Zanthoxylum > Zanthoxylum bungeanum. Next base: position 96,184 of record SKCR01048828.1, on the reverse strand, counting down.
TATACTATGCCTAATATAGATCACATATTCCAGTAAGAATATTTATGGAGAATTGGGTAGGCATGATGCTTTGCTAGAAGCCAACCATGTCTTGTAAATCGGTAAAAACGTAGTACTAGGTACGTACGTGTTCGGATAGTCCGACGACCGGATTTACTGCCAACATATCCGGGGATCTCATGGGTCGCTTCCCGAAGATTCACCGGTGACGTATGACTCACACTTTATTAATCTGGGATTAATTAATATAGAGAGAAAATTAATCTGGGATTAATTGCAGAGATATTTTATCTGGGATAAAATATTATTTAAAGAGAGAGAACGATTAATTTGGAATTAATTGATAAAATAATATATTCGATATATTATACGAAATTGGTTTCGACACGGAATTAAAATTAGATTTTAATTCGGGAAAACAAGTTAATTTAGAATTGATTCGTTAGCGACGTGAATAGTAATTTTGCTAGGCATAATTATTTAATTACGTCGCAATGGAAAATTCGTTAATTTGGAATTAGCGAACTCGAGCCCGGGAGTGTTTGCGAGCGCACTCGTATTTCGAATTAAAGTGCGGCCCACAAGTCACATCAAGCGTCAAATCATTAGTCAATTGATTGATGTGATGTCTAGTCACTTTGAGTGATTGACAACATGTCACTATTGATTGATGGTGGTAGTTGGAAGGCATTAATTGTTTTTTGCCTTTGACTTTTTTGAAAATGAAAAATGGTATATGTTTAATTGATTTTGGAAATCAATTAACAAATACACAACACATTTATTCTCTATTCTCTCTCTCACGCCCAAGGGGCCATTTTCTTCTTCTATTTTCTGGTTTTGCCAAGAACTAGAGGAAGTGATAAGGAAATTTTGCGGCAAAATTTCAGGAGTGCTAGCACGCTTTAAGGGTCTTGCGAAGGTGATAGGGAAACCGACTTGTGAGCTTGGAATCACCATTCGAAAGCTTGGAGCTTGGACCGAAAATGGAGCAACAAAATCAACCCAAAGCTAATACTTCAAGGAAGGAAAAGCTTGAAGATTTTGATGTCCTTGCGTCGCAAAAGCTGATCGTTGTAAGTATGATTCCGCCATGCTTTTACGAGTATTCACATATATGTTTAATTGTTTGAAATCGATCCCGGGACCTTAGAGAAACCCAACACATAATAATAATAATAATAATAATAATAATTTTAGCTCGCTGAGTTGAAAACCTGAAAAGGCGACTCAGGCAAGATAGAGCAATCCGTTAAGTTGAAAATCTGAAAGGACAACTTAGGTAATAGATAGAACGAACCTGCAAAACAAGAAGGACTCCCAAGAAATCGGCTTATAGGATGGTGCTTTATCTTGTTTAAACCATGAAGCGTCTCGACCAAGATAACAGGGGAAGGATCATGACCATATTAGATTCCCTCGATGATGTGCAATAAACGATAGTCGCCTCTCGTACTATCACAACCCACCAAGTGGTATTGAGCCATGATACAGAATAAGGCTACAGTTCTCCAAGGACGGGGCCCTACCTCCATCCTGGAAGATACAAGTAAAAGGACTTGTAACGCAATGGACAAAGCACAAGGCAGTACCTTTTTTTGCATCATCAGGACATCAAAGAAAAGCATCGGGAATCGGAAGACATGATTTTTAGTATCCGAGAAGGGTGGTAAGAGACAAATACAAGCTAAGAATGGCAGCAAAATCCTCAGGGAGAGGGCATATTTCTAAATCTGGGAATCAGAAGACATGATTTTCAGTATCCCAAAAGGATGAGGCTGATTTAAAAAAGGTGTAATCCACTCTGACGCGGTGTAGGTAGTGGATAGCAGAAAGCTGAGCCAAGTCTGGGGATGACTAGTCTACCACCCCGAAAATAAGGGACACAATGGGATCTTGAGCCATGGGACCAAAGAGAAATGGGCAATCACCGAAGGAGAATCGGTAGAAGGAAACTGTAAGTAGGCCAAAGAAGCGACCAAAATGTTTTGTAGGCAAAGGGGCACCAAAGGCCAAGAGGATTCTTTAAGGGGTGAAGAAAACCCTCTAGTGCAAGGAAAGCCTAACCAAGGATGACATCAAGCCAATAGGACAAAGAAACCCCATCGGAATAGGGAATACATCCATGCATACATGCATACACGTCACATACACATAATTTTTATTTTATGTTCATAGGCTTTGAAGCAAAAGAAAAAGCGGTGAGGATGAGTAACTCTAAGTATGGAGAAGAACTCTAGAAATGGAGAGGAACTTTGAGAATGGAGAAAAACCTCAGGAATTAGGACGATCAACTCCAAGAATGGAGAAGAACCTCGGGAATGAGGACAAACAACTTCAAGAATGGAGAGGAACCTCGAGAATGAGGACGAGTAACTTTAAGAATGTAGATGAACTCCGAGAATGGAGAGGAATAGAGCAACCTCGGGAATGAGGATGAAAAACTCTGGGAATGGAGAAGAACTCCGAGAATGGAGAACAACCTCAGGAATGAGGACGAGCAAAGAGCCTCGAGAATGAGGACGGATCAGGTAAGTAAAAATGCATGCATGACTTTGATAGGGTTGTCACTATCACACACTGTACAAGCCCCTTCAAAGTGGGGGCGACTGTAGACATTACATTTTTACATGAGCCTGATGATGAGCCTTGTACAGAGGCACTACCTGAAATGTTACGGAAGTTACGAAAAACGAATGCCGGAAGGAAGGAAAACCTCCAAAATTAGCACATTTTTGGATTCAAACTCATTAGCCAACCTCAGATTCGCTCAGTCAGCTTCTGCTTCAAACCTCTGCTGCGTCAGTCCATTATCCTCAGCCTTAGCCTCGGACAAGCCCAAAACCCCATGCAATCGGCCCATCCACCCTCTGACCATGCGGCCCATGCATAATCTTCAAAAATATGATAAAATCTCCTTATTTATGAGAGCATCAAAACTTTCCAATTTAATGAGATTTTGGGATCCCATCCTTACCAATTTAACAAGATTTGAGATCTCCTCATCACCAAATTTACAAGATTTTATTCCCAAAATAATTTGATAATATATTCCCAAATAAACATGATTTATTTCCCTATTTGGAGATCCCTTCAAATCATTATAAAAGTGAGGCTCTTCTTCTTTTAAGGGGGGTGGGCGAAAACTTGAAAAAAAAAAGAGAAAAAATAGAAGGGGATCACCGAAAAAATAGAGAAAGAAAAATGTGAGAGGAGTGGGGAATCATGAAAAAAACAACCAGCCATCACCAAAAAAATAACCAGCCATCACCGATAAAAATAACCAGCCATCACCGAAAAAACAACCAGCAAACAGCAACCAGCAACCAGTGAAACAACGACAGAAAATAGCAACCAGCGGCATGAAACAAAAATCAGAAACAGCGAAATAGTGAGCAAAAATAGCAAAACAGCGAGGAAAAATAGCGAACCAGTGAGAAGACTGTAGGACACAGAAATTGGCAACGATGTTTCAGGCTCGCGGCCCGGTCGGGAGTACGGAGTAGCCCATGGGGGACTAAACCGGAGAAATAAATTGGAGTCGCCACCCAGCGTGAACTGGGAAAATGATTTAAGGCCGCACTCACCACTCGCAAGGGAAAAACTCAAACCGTTGGGTTCAGAATGGTCCCTTACTTATGTCACTTGTAAAGAAAGGATTTGTGCAATAATATAACCCAGTCTACGCAAGAATAACCTACATCTAAGTTTGCATATGACCTATATCTAAGTTTGCATATAACATATATCTAAGTTTGCATGCATAAAATTAAGTCAGAATAACGGCAAGCATATAATCTCATTAATACCTTAAATCGGTAAGCATGGCAATGTAAACAAATAGTAATCTAAACATAAACGTAAAAGAGATATAATTAAGTTCCTAATGCGAAAGAAATAACTAAATCATTCTTGGAAATAATAACCTAAATCATGCATAAAAATAACATACTAAACAACCTAATCATGCATAAAAGTAACATACTATTTCTAAAAAACAACGAACAAACATAAATTTGGATGAAACGAAATATGTGCATCTCTAAAGCGGTACGTGGCATTGTATCTCGAGTGCAGACCGTACTACCGTCTATTCAGATTCGGCTACAGAATTTACGTACAGGTTTCCATCCGATATACCGTAAGAGATAACACATATTTCATTCATCCCATGGCCACAACTTACATGAATCTATAATACGCATGCGAAGAAATAACAATAAATAACAAAAAAAAAAAGAACGGGAATAAATAGAAAAGGTGCCCTCAGGTCTAACCTCTTAAGTCATCTCTTGGAAGTGCGTTACACAGTTGTCGGAAGGGTTGATGCTCCGCAGCTTTTCCGATTTACTTGTTCGTTGTTTTTCTTCGTTGCCTCGCTGTTTTAGGCTGCTGTTTGCTCACTATTTTTGGTTATTGTTCACGGTTTTTGGGCAGTGTTTTAGGGCTATTTTTCGGTGGTAATAAGACAGTTTACTGGGCAGATTTTCAGTGGTAATAAGGCAGTTTACTAGGCAGAATTTTGGTGGTAACAAGGCAGTTTACTGGGAAGAATTTTGGTGATAATAGGGTAGTTTACTGGGCTGTTTTTTGCGGTAATTGAAGGCTTTGCAGTGGAATGTTTGTGCGTAGTTTAAGGGGTTGTTGGATGGTTAATTTGTGGCTATTTGTGTCTGATTGCTCTCAGTCTTTTGTTGTTTTGTGGGGGGGCAGCGCGTGAAGGTCAGGCTATTTGAAGGGCAATGGCGTAAAGGTCAGGGGGCTGTTTGAAGGGTAATGGCGTGAAGGTCAGAGGGCTGTTGAAGCTGTTATGGCATGAAGGTTAGAGGGCTCTGTGGAGATTGTTTGTTGTGGCAATGGAGGAGGGTTTTTTTGGAGGCTTTGTTCACGGTAAATAAGGAGATTTTTTAGGATGTTTTAGGCATCAATCTTCCAAGGTGAGAGAGGATGGGGCGTGAATGAGCTAGAGAGGTCCAAGGGTTTGGTTTGGGTGTCTTTTGATAGGAGAGGGTTAGGGCTTTCCTTGTACGGGAAGAGAATGAATCATGTAATTATGGGGATATCTTTTAATTAGTGTGCTCTAAGGAAATGATCTCACTAATTTAGGGAGGTGATTTTTTTTAGTTTAGGAAAAGAATTTATGGGATTTGATTTGATTTCTTTAATTAGGGAAGATGATTTAATTTAATTAGGAAAATGATTTATGGGATTTGATTTGATTTTATTTAGTTTAGGCATGGGATTTAATTTAATTAGGAAGGTGATTTTTGAGATTTTAACATGTGTTTAATGTGTTTGAATATTTTGGGATGTGATTTAATGGGCTTGGGGGGCTCATGGGCATGTGGGCTTTGGTCTGTGGGCTAGGTGGGCGTGTGCCTTGGATGGATTTCAAAACAGAGGTCCAACGAGCGAACCCGAAGCTAAGCAAATGAATTAAGTCCAACAAGGTATTGATTTCTGACTTTTCCCTTCCGACGTCCGTTTCCCGCGGCTTCTGCAACTTAAAAGGTAGTGCCTCCGCACGAGGCTCATCATCGGGACTTATATGCAAAAATGCAGTGCCTACAGTGTTAGACAATTATGACCAATAGCGTCACTGTTTGTAAAAGACATTGTGTTTTTGTACAAAATTAACTATGTAGTAATGAAATTGCCTTTTACCGTTTTGTAATTTATTTACTTTGATATATAAATGGTAAAAGTTCTTATGATTAGTTCCGGATTGAGATGATATGAGACAGTATCAATCCATAAAGGTTTAATCATTAAATATCCCTAGTCGTAGTATTATCGAGACTGGACATCGATAATGCGGAATAGACTAGTATTACACTTGTGCGCGTTATGAGGGCATAACGACATAGTTCTCATTTGTTTAAGTATTGGATACTTATGCAAGTGCGATAAGAGGTTGTGTTTTACCGATGGTACGGAAAATAGCTTCGCTCTGGATAGACCCTGCAGAATCCCATTGGTAGTATGTATATGTGTCTATGGGAGTCCGTTTCAGGGTAGGTGTATCTGGTCTTAACCTGAGACTTGCATCGCTAGTACTTGCGACAATCGGTAGACTTTCGTTTGGTAGTCCAGGGCTTTAACAGGTTCTGTGTATGCCTCTATTGGGTTTATTGAGAATCATAGTGTATTGGATGTGATGTCAAGACGGAAGTATCACTTCAGACATATGGAGATGATGATCACGCAGGGATTCAGAACTAGTTCTCTATTGTGTTGCAACCATCGGGATAATATGACAAGGTCATGGTTATCCGATTCAAAGAGACTAGTTGCTTGATATCCGATATGTGCTTCATACGGGGCAGACACTATTCCAGCCCCAGGCCTTGCACGTGACATCTGATACTGGATCGCTATACGCAATACTACGTATTCTATGCCTGACAAAGATTATATATATTCCAGTAAGAATATTTCTGGAGAATCGGGTAGGCACGGTGCTTTGCTAGAAGCCAACCATGTCTTGTAAATCGGTAAGCATGTGGTACGAGGTACTCACTTTATCGGATAGTCCGATTACTGGATTTACTGCCAACATATCCAGAGGTCTCTTGGGTCGCTTCCCAAAGATTAACCGATGACAGTTGACTCGATTAGAATTAATCTGGGATTAATTAAGAGAGAGAAAATTAATCTGGGATTAATTGAAGCTTTATTTAATCTGGGATTAAATGTGTTCGGAAGAGAGAGAACGCGATTAATTTGGAATTAATCGGTAAAATAAATTTAATAGTTAAATTTGATTTTTCTATTTAATTTATTCGTATGGGCTAAAATTAATATATCAGATATATTAATATGAATTGGATTTCATTACGAAATTAAAGTCGGACTTTAATAAGAACGAACGAATTAATTTAGAATTAATTCGTAAACGACGTTCGTAATATATTTGCGAGGCATCGTTATTTAATTAAATTAGATTTAATTATTTAGCGATGAAAGTTCGTTTAATCGAATTAAATGGATCTGAGCCGCGGTAAATGTTCGTAGAGACATTTGAATTTTGAATTCAAATGTGGGGCCCACTTCACATGTGGTAGTTGGGAGGGTAGTTGGCATTTATGCCAAACCATTTACTTTCCAACCACCTTGGAATGGTTTTGGTGAAACCATTTACCCAACCACCTTGTTTAGGTGAAAAGGGTAAATTGGTTTTTACCAAAAGGCATCTCTCTCTCTTATTTTGGTAACACATCTCACAAACACAAACCCTAGCACACATGGCCATGGGCGTGAGCTTCTCCACCTCCTCTCTTTGATTTTGTGGCAAAATCAAGTTAGCTAGCACTTCAAGGAATCAACAAAGGTGATAGGGAAACAACTCAAAGCTTGGAATCAACACAAAGGTTGGATCTTGGAGATCTTCATTCACAACTCAAAGCTTGGAATCAACAAAGGAAGCATCTTGGAGATCTTCTTCTCAAAATTTTAAAGCTCAAATCCATTCAATATAAGTAATTCCGCAACTTATAATGAATTTATGAACACCTTTTCTTGCTTATTAGATCCTTGGCATGTTCTAGGAACACTTACAATGGTATCAGAGCCAATTTTAAGCATGAAAATTTTAGGGTTCATGAGACTAAAATTTGGGGCTTTTATGTTTTGAATATGATTTCTTCTTCAAATTGATGCTTTGAGCATACTTAGATATGTTAACTTAGAGTTGTGCATGATTAGATTTGAGAAAAATGATTGGATCAAATTTTTTAATTTTCCTTAGTGTGGCCGAAACTGTGCAAGACACTTGGACTTATGTTTATTTTTTTTTGTACATAATTGATGTGTTTAAATTCATGTTTAAATGTTGATTGTTGTTTGATTGGATTGGAATCAAAGTCAATAATGTTTATGTTAAAATCAAAGAGCATGTTGAGCATGAAATGATATGTTTTGGCTTCAATTTGTGTTGAGCATGAATTGATGGATTAAGCATGATTAATTAAGTTAATTGGTATTTTGGAAATATTGAGTTTAATTAATTAATCATGGCTAATACACTTTAATTAAAATAATTGTGATATTTGGAATATTATAATTATGTTAATAAGCCTTTAATTATGAATTGGGCTAAAAGTGTGTATTGGGCTTAATGGGCTTGGTTTGACCAAGTTTGGTTTTGGACTTTTGGATTGGATCCAATTGGGCCCAAAACCAATTCCATAAAGTCCAAATACATCACTTGGCCCTTTAAAGAATATAATTGGGCCTAATGGGCCTAAATTGATTTGTTGGCAATAGGGTGATTCCTATTGGGCCTTGGCATTTTGGGTTTGATCCATTATGGCCAAAGCCCATGCCTTAAGAATCAATTAAAAGCCCATTGGACTTTAATTAAAATGACATTGGATGTTATTGGGCCTTTGAGACCCATTAAGATTGGATTGGAATCCAAGTCTTTAAGGCAAATAAATAAGTGTAAATATTTAATTTGGAATTAATTGGAATTAGTATTGAATACAATAAATTGGATTTAAAGTTGTAGTTCAAAATAATTCAAGAATACTTACTTTGAGTATTTATTCTTAAACGAGTTTGACTCGCGCAAATCAAATCGTTGTTTGAACATTGGATGATCATTAATTCAAAGATTAATTAATTGGATTAGATTGATTGAATAACATGATTTGTATGAATACATGAATGTGTTGTATGAATAATGTATATCGGATGGATATTAGAAGGGCGAGGGCAATTTTGGAAATTGTAATAAATTTAGAATTTATTAAATTGGACCTGCGTGTCCAGCCTTTTATCTCCTTTTTCTTTAGTATTCTCTTCTCACCAATTCCCCCAATGTAAATGAGTTTTCTTTATTATATTATGTATTGGGTAGAAGTTAGAATAGTTCTAGCCGGGGAGAGGAAAGAGAGTGATTGTTCTAGAACAATTTGTGACATATCCATCCGCATATCATTATTAATTTACTTTTTACGCCTTATGATGTTTTAGAAGCATGTTTAAGGGTGTATCATGAGACCTTAACAAAGATAATAAATTGGTTGCCAATTTACCGCGAAAAACCCTCAAAACATATTAAGCGTTTTTCCTTCCGTTGAGTGATTCTTACTCAAGATCCAAAGTTGGCATTGGTTTGTTGGCCAACGTCAAGACCTTTGTCAATTGCAGATGTGTTTGAATCATGAGAGTTTTGTTCCATATCGATGTCTTGTCCAAGTCGTGATTTGTTGGCAAAGTCAAGATCACTTCTTGTCCATCGACATTGATTACGAAGCTTTCCATGTCAATGGGTCCCTCTTAACTGGAATCATTAAGCTTGTTATGCCAAAGCCAAGGCTTAGTTGATTCAGAGGAAAAAGGTTAGGAAAATATATTGGATATATTGGCATATATATTGTATATATGTTTCGGACTTGGAAGTCCACCTACCAGAGCTAGGAATTGGATGAGATCCAATTAATCTTAGAGATCTACCTAGTTAAATATCATACAGCTTGTTGGCCAAAGTCAAGGTTGTGTGTTATTTAACGGGATCCTAGCCCACTAGGAAACTAGGTTTCCCGAGTACTCAACAGAGGGTTAGAGACTCGCCGAAAAATAGTTGGAGGCTAGTATTGAATTTGCAATTTCATTCAGATACTTAGCTTTACGCGTTTTCAAATTATTTTGTCCAAATTATTTTATTAGTTGGACTAATACAATGTTATTTTTCTTGTAACAGTTAGACTGTACCCAAATATCGTTGACTAGATAGTTGGACTATCGTAGTCAAGATGACTGGAAAGGGAATTGTCCGAGACATTATCATTGGCGAAAATATCTTCAAGGGCACAAACTTTGCCGATTGGGAATTGAATCTAAGGATAGTCCTTGGAGCCGAGAGGCTGCTATATACTATACAGAGACCTATTGGGCCTAAGCCCAAACCTGATGAGCTAGTTGAGCTGGAGCTTTGGAAGACTCACAGCGATGATTGCGATACTTCTCAGTCTATTATGTTTGCTTCTATGACTCAGCATTTCCGTCGACAGAACAGGGACTTGGATCCCTATAACATGTTGGCGAGGTTGCAAGATCTTCACCGATCTAACCGAAGGTCGCGGAGATATGAGTCAGTAAAGAAGCTCTTCCATTCACGTTTATCAGAAGGCATGTCTGTTGAGTCCCATGTGGCCCAGATGATTGCTGAGATTACCATAGATATGGTCATGCAATCTCTCCCCGACACTTGGAGACAGTTCATCATAAACTATAATTTGATGAACACTGATGATACTCTTGGAGACTTATTGTCAGTTCTCAAGGAAGCCGAGAAAGAGCTACTTAATGGCAACAAGCGCGAGGCGCACTTTGCTTCGACATCTCAGACACCAAGGGCTGGGCTCAATGCGACTGGAGGTGTGAAGAAGAAGAAGCATAAAAGAAAGGGCAATGTGAAATCGTCAAAGGTTTCTGGGAAGCCCAATGACGAATCTCAGGATGTTTGCCTCCAGTGCGGCAAGCGGGGTCACTGGAAGCATGACTGCCGCGAGTACAAGGCGCTCCAGAAGGAGATTAAAGCGGGCAAGGCACCGACTTCAGTTATGTTTGTTATTGAGATAAACATGACTACTTCTAGTTTTAAAAATTGGATTTTTGATTCTGGTTGTGGTACTCACATATATACTGATGTGCAGGATTTGCAGATTAGCAGGAGACTGACCTCAGGGGAGATTGATCTACGCATCGGAAATGGGGCACCAGTCGCCGTTTTGGCCGTTGGAACTTTTGTTTTAGAACTGCCTTCGTGGCATGTACTTAAACTTTCAGATTGTTATTATGTACCTAGTTTGACTAGGAATATTATCTTTGTATCTTGTTTGACCCAATGCGGGTACACTTTTGTATTCCAAAACACTGGGTGTTATTTTTATAAAGATGATTTTGAGATATGTTCTGCTGATGCTAATAATGGTCTTTATATTTTGAATATAAATCAATCTCAAACATATAATGTAACAAATAAAAGGCTCAAAACGAGTAACAAAGATGAAACTTATATGTGGCATTGCCGTCTGTGACACATAAACAAGACTCGCATATCCACACTTTCGAATAGTGGGTACTTGGACGAATTTGATCCAAATTCATATGACGTCTGCGAATCTTGCTTATTAGGCAAAATGGCTAAATCACCTTTTAGCGGTAAGGGTGAACGCGCCACCGAACTGTTAGCCCTGGTTTATAGTGACGTATGTGGGCCCATGTCTAGCCAGGCTAGAGGTGGATATGAATACTCCGTAACCTTTACGGATGATGCATCGCGTTATGGTTATGTGTATCTTATGAGACACAAGTCGAAAACTTTTGAGAAATTCAAAGAGTTTTGACACGAAGTTGAAAAACAAACAGGCAAGAGTATAAAGACATTACGGTCGGACCGTGGTGGTGAATACTTGAGCAATGAGTTTCTAGATTACTTGAAAGAATATGGTATTCTTTTACAGTGGACTCCTCCTAGAACACCGTAATTAAACGGTGTGTCCGAATGGAGAAACCAAACTTTGTAGGACATGGTAAGGTCTATGATGAGTCGCACTAAGCTACCTATTTCCTTCTGGGGATATGCATTAAACAATGCAATTCTTATTTTGAATAAGGTTCCGTCAAAGTCTGTACTGTTAGACATTATGTCCCATAGCGTCACTGTTTGTAAATGATATTGTATTATTGTACAAAATTAACTATGTGATAATGAAATTGCCTTTTGCCGTTTTGTAATATTATTTACTTTGACTTATAAATGGCGAAAGTCCATATGATTAGTACCTGGACTGAGAATGATATGAGACAGTATCAGTCCCCAAAGGTTTAATCATTAAAATCCCTAGTCGTAGTATTATCGAGACTGGACATCGATAATGCGGAATAGACTAGTATTGCGCTTGTGCACGTTGTGAGGGCACGACGGCATAGTTCTCATATATTAAGTATTGGATACTTATGCAAGTGCGATAGGAGGTTGTGTTTTACCGATGGTACGGAAAACAGCTTCGCTCTGGATAGACCCCGCGGAATCCCATTGGTAGTATGTCTGCGTGTCTATGGGAGGCCGCATCAGGGTAGGTGTATATGGTCTTAACCTGAGACTTACATCGCTAGTACTTGCGACAATCGGTAAACTTTAGTTTTGGTGGTTGGGGACCTTAACCGGTTCTGTGTACACCTCTTCTGGGTTTATCGAGAATCGTAGTGTACTGGATGTAATGTCAAGATGGAAGTATCGCTTCAGACATATGGAGGTGATGATCACGCAGGGCACAGAACTAGTACTCTATAAAAGGTTGCAACCGTCGGGACAATATGACGAGGTCAGGATTGTCCGATTTAAAGAGACTAGTTGCTTGATGTCCGATATATGTTTCGTACGGGGCAGACACATCTCCAGCCCCAGGCCTAGCATGTGACCATCCGATACTGGATCGATGTACGCAATACTACGGTATACTACGCCTGATACAGATCTTATATTCCTATAAGAATATTTCTGGAGAATTGGGTAGGCATGGCGCTTTGCTAGAAGCCAACCTTGTCTTGTAAATCGGTAAAGACGTAGTACGAGGTACGTACGTGTTCGGATTATCCGACGACCGTATTTACTGCCAAAATATCCGGAGATCTCTTGGGTCGCTTCCTGAAGATTCACCTATGATATTTGATTCGAACTTAATTAATCTTGGATTAATTGCGGAGAAACTTTATCTCGGATAAAGTGCCTTATTTAGAGAGAGAGAACGGTTAATTTGGAATTAATCGATATAATTATTATATTCGATATAATAATCGAAATTCGATTTCGACGCGAAATTAAAATTAGATTTTAATTCGGGCGTACGAGTTAATTTAGAATTAATTCGTAAGCGACGTAAATAATAATTTCGCTAGGAGCGATTATTTATTTAAATCCGATTTAATTAACGTCGCGACGCTAGCTCGGTATTTCGGAAATATCGAACCCGAACGCGTGAGTGGACGTGGGCCCACTTTCATTGGGAAACGTGTGGGGCCCACATGACACTTGTCATTGATATGGCATTGCATGTTAATAGTGTACAAAACACTCTAAGGCATTGCATGGTGATAGTGTGCATTTCACTCAAAGGCATTGCATGGAGTTTGAGTGTTTGACACTCTAAGCCATTGCATGGTTTATGTCATAGATTTATTATTAATTTAATAAATTATAACATAAATATAAATTGATTTTTGGTAATACAAAGAAAAATTAATAAAGACATTTCACAAAAACTCTCTCTTCTCTCTCAAATTGCCGTGAACACCATTGTCAAGGGCAAGGAAGATTTGATCTTCCACTTCTCCATTTTTGCTAGCACAAGCAAGGGATCAAAAGAGGTGATAGGGAAACCATCAAAGAGCTTGGAATACAAAAGCTTGGAGCTTCAAGTCTTCTTCCTCCTCTTGGCCGAATCCTCCACCACTTGGAGCTTCTACCATTTGATCTTCTACTTCATCACAAGGCATTGTAAGTATGATTCCGCCATACTTCATGTTTAAATATATATTCTTTATAGTATTTCACATGCTTAATCTTTGTTTGGGACATATTATAGAAACCAACATGTACAACAGACTCCGTATGAGATATGGAGAGGAAAGAAACCGGGTTTCTCATTCCTGGAGATTTGGGGATGTTGGGCATACGTCAAACATTTGGAAGGTACCAAACTTGAGCCCAAATCGGATAAATGCCTATTCGTAGGATATCCTAGGGAAACCGAAGGATATTACTTCTTTCACCCACGAGAGAACAAAGTATTTGTTACTCTACATGCGGTTTTCCTTGAGAAGGAATTCCTAAATGCAGTGGTTAGTGGGAGGAAGGTAGAACTCGATGAAAATCGGAGTGATACTGTTCCTGGCATAGAATCCTTAATGGAACAAGAACAGTCCATCCGGGATGAGACTGTACCACAATCTTCTATTACACAAGGACCACGTAGGTCGGAGACAGTCAAGAAACAACCTGAGAGGTATAAGTTTCTGATCTTACCTCATGTAGATATTAATCTCATTGAGGATAACGAACCGGCTACGTATGAGGAAGCGATACAAGATATCAATTCCGCTTTATAGCAAGAGGCCATGAAGTCCGAAATGGATTCCATGTACACCAATCAGGTTTGGACACTGGTTGACGCACCAGAAGGCGTAAGGCCTATTGGATGTAAATGGGTCTTCAAGAAGAAGACCGACATGGATGGCAACATACAAACGTACAAAGCTAGGCTTATAGCGAAGGGATATCGTCAACGACATGGTGTCGATTATGACGAAACATTCTCACCTGTTTCCATGATTAAATCCATTCGGATAATGCTTGCTATTGCTGCATATTTCGATTACGAGATATGGCAGATGGACATTAAAACTGCTTTCCTTAACGGAAACCTTTTGGAGGATGTTTATATGCAACAGCCTGACGGTTTTATCGTGCCTAGACTTGCAAACAATGTTTGTAAGTTAAATCGGTCCATTTATGGACTGAAGCAAGCATCGCGGTCATGGAACCAACGTTTTGATGAGATCATAAAAGAATATGATTTCATTCAAAACGAAGATGATCCTTGTGTATATAAGAAGGTTAGTGGGAGAACACTGACTTTTATTGTCCTTTATGTTGATGATGTATTGCTTATGGGCAATGACATTCCCATGTTAACATCGGTGAAAGCTTGGCTTTCATTAAAATTCTCCATGAAAGATCTGGGAGAAGCAGCCTATATTCTAGGAATAAAGATCAACCGGGATAGATCTAGAAAGCTGCTTGGACTCTCCCAGAGCACGTACATTGACAAAGTGTTGAAAATATTCAACATGGATCAGTCCAAGAGGGGACTGTTACCAGTGTCACATGGCATCACTCTATCTAAAGACATGTGTCCTAAAACTCAAGATGAGAGAAACATCATGAGTCAGATACCGTTCGCCTCGGCAGTCGGATCGATCATGTATGCCATGATATGTACGCGACCTGATGTATCGTATTCTTTGAGCATGTGTAGTCGCTATCAGGCCGATCCAGGTGATGGTCACATGATGGCAGTTAAGAACATCCTTAAGTATCTTAGACGAACTAATGATGCTTTCTTAGTTTATGGAGTGGAGAACTTGAGGTAACTGGGTATACCGATGCAAGTTTCCAAACCGATAAAGACGACTCTAAGTTGCAATTCGGGTACATATTTTGTTTAAACAACGGAGCAGTAAGCTGGAAATCTTCCAAGCAAGAGACTGTTGCTGATTCAACAATAGAAGCGGAGTATATCGCTGCAGCTGAAGCAGTAAAAGAGGCAGTTTGGATCCGTAAATTCCTAATTGGATTAGGAGTAATCCCGTTAGCAGTTGAGCCCGTTCCATTGTATTGTGACAATAATATGGCTATAGCGTAGGCTAAGGAACCACGATCTCATCAACGATCCAAGCATGTTCTTCGACGTTTCCATCTGATTCATGAGATCATACATCGTGGCGATGTGAAGATCGAGAAGGTCGCATCAGATGACAACATTACAGATCCGCTGACGAAAGCTATTTCACAGCAAAAGTTTGAGAGAAATATACATAGTTCATGTGTTAGATGCTTGAGTGACTGGCTATAGGCCAAGTGGGAGATTGTTAGACTATTATGACCCATAGCGTCACTGTTTGTAAAAGACATTGTGTTTTTGTACAAAATTAACTATGTAGTAATGAAATTGCCTTTTACCGTTTTGTAATTTATTTACTTTGATATATAAATGGTAAAAGTCCTTATGATTAGTTCCGGATTGAGATGATATGAGACAGTATCAATCCATAAAAGTTTAATCATTAAATATCCCTAGTCGTAGTATTATCGAGACTTGACATCGATAATGCGGAATAGACTAGTATTGCACTTGTGCGCGTTATGAGGGCATAACGACATAGTTCTCATATGTTTAAGTATTGGATACTTATGCAAGTGCGATAGGAGGTTGTGTTTTACCGATGGTATGGAAAATAGCTTCGCTCTGGATAGACCCCACAGAATCCCATTGGTAGTATGTATATGTGTCTATGGGAGTCCGTTTCAGGGTAAGTGTATTTGGTCTTAACCTGAGACTTGCATCGCTAGTACTTGCGACAATCGGTAGACTTTTGTTTTGGTAGTCCAGGGCTTTAACAGGTTCTGTGTACGCCTCTATTGGGTTTATTGAGAATCATAGTGTATTGGATGTGATGTCAAGACGGAAGTATCACTTCAGACATATGGAGATGATGATTATGCAGGGATACAGAACTAGTTCTCTGTTGTGTTGCAACCATCGGGATAATATGACAAGGTCATGGTTTTCCGATTCAAAGAGACTAGTTGCTCGATATATGATATGTGCTTCGTACGAGGCAGACACTATTCCAGCCCCAGGCCTTGCACGTGACATCCGATACTGGATCGCTATACGCAATACTACGTATTCTACGCGTGACAAATATTATATATATTCCAGTAAGAATATTTCTAGAGAATTGGGTTGGCACGATGCTTTGCTAGAAGCCAACCATGTCTTGTAAATCGGTAAGCACGTGGTACGAGGTACTCACTTTATCGGATAGTCCGATAACCGAATTTACTACCAACATATCCAGAGGTCTCTTGGGTCGCTTCCCAAAGATTCACCGATGACAGTTGACTCGATTAGAATTAATCTGGGATTAATTAAGAGAGAGAAAATTAATCTGGGATTAATTGAAGATTTATTTAAACTGGGATTAAATGTGTTCGAAAGAGAGATAACACGATTAATTTGGAATTAATCGGTAAAATAAATTTAATAGTAAATTTGATTTTTCTATTTAATTTATTCGTATGGGCTAAAATTAATATATCGGATATATTAATATGAATTGGATTTCATTACGAAATTAAAGTCAGACTTTAATACGAACGAACAAATTAATTTAGAATTATTTCGTAAACGACATTCGTAATATATTTGCGAGGCATCGTTATTTAATTAAATTAGATTTAATTATTTAGCGATGAAAGTTCGTTTAATCGGATTAAACGGATCCGAGTCGCGGTAAATGTTCGTAGAGACATATGAATTTTGAATTCAAATGTGGGGCCCACTTCACATGTGGTAGTTGGGAGGGTAGTTGGCATTTATGCCAAACCATTTACTTTCCAACAACCTTGGAATGGTTTTGGTGAAACCATTTACCCAACCACCTTGTTTAGGTGAAAAGGGTAAATTGGTTTTTACCAAAAGGCATCTCTCTCTCTCATTTTGGTAACACATCTCACAAACACAAACCCTAGCACACATGGCCATGGGCGTGAGCTTCTCCACCTCATCTCTTTGATTTTGTGGCAAAATCAAGTTAGCTAGCACTTCAAGGAATCAACAAAGGTGATAGGGAAACAACTCAAAGCTTGGAATCAATAGAAAGGTTGGATCTTAGAGATCTTCATTCACAACTCAAAGCTTGGAATCAACAAAGGAAGCATCTTGGAGATCTTCTTCTTAAAAATTTTAAAAGCTCAAATCCATTCAATGTAAGTAATTTCGCAACTTATAATGAATTTATTAACACTTTTACTTGCTTATTAGATCATTGGCATGTTCTAGGAACACTTACATACAGTCCCCCCACTTTGATGGGACATGTGCAGTGTGTGACAATGACAATCCTATCAAAGTTTATGCAATGCATTTTTACTTACCTGGCTCACCAGCTGCTGCCTGACTTGCCTATTGCCTCGAACTGAATTGATCTGGTGGTAGGGTGTTGCGACCCCTGAGGTTCATCCCTGCAAGATGTTGCGATCTCTAGGAATCACTACCAGACTGAGCTGATAAGAGGTGGTCCATTCCCGAACTGAGTTGATAATGTGGGCATCGAACCTGGGATTCATTCCCAAAACTACTGGTGAAGTAGGCCTCGACCCTGGGATTCATCTCCCAAACTCTGTTAATGTGGGCCTCGACCCTGGGATTCATTACTAAAACTACTGATGATGTGGGCCTCGACCCTGGGATTCATTCCCAAAACTCTGATGATGTGGGCCACGACCCTGGGATTCATTCCCGGATTCATTCCAAAACTCTGATGATGTGAGCCTCGACCCTGGGATTCATTTCCGGATTCATTCCAAAACTCTGACGATGTGGGACTCGACCCTGGGATTTATTCCCGGAATCATTCCAAAACTCTGATGATTTGGGCCTCGACCTTGGGATTCATTCCGGATTCATTCCAAAACTCTGACGATGTGCGCCTCGACCCTGGGATTCATTCCCGGATCAATTCCAAAACTCTGATAATATGGGCCTCGACCGTAGGATTCCTTCCCAAATTCATTCCAAAACTCTGACTGTTGGAAAATTATGACTCATAGCATCACTATTTGTACAGAACATGGTGTTGTTGTACAAATTAACTATGTGACAAAGGAAATTGCTCTTTTATCATTTGTAATTAGATTACCGGGATATATAAATGATAAAAGTCCATATGATTAGTTCCGGATTGATAAGATATGAGACAATATCAATCCATGAAGGTTTAATCATTAAAACATCCATGGTCAGAGTATTATCGAGATTGGACATCAATAATGCAGAATATACTAGTATTGCACTTGTGCGTGTTATGGGAATATAACGACATAGTTCTCATATATTTGGGTATTAGATACTCATGCAAATGTAATAGGAGGTTGTGTTTACCGATGGTACGGAAACAGCTTCGCTCTGGATAGACCCATCGGAATTCCATTGGTAGTATGACTATGTGTCAATGGAAGTTCGAATCAAGGTAGGTGTATTTGGTCCTAACCTGAGACTTACACCGCTAATACTTGTGACAATCAATATAATTTGGTTTTGGTCATTCAGGGCTTTAACCGGTTCTGTGTACGCCTCTTCTGGGTATATTGAGAATCATAGTGTATTCGGTGTGATGTCAAGATGGAAGTATCACTCCAGTCATAGTGGAGATGATGGTCACGTAGGATACGGAAACTAATACTCTTTAGTACTGCAGTCATCGGGATAATATGACTAGGTCATGATTATCCGATTATAGAGACTAGTTACCAGAGATCCGACATGTGCTTCTTACGGGGTAGACATAATTTCAGCCCCAGGCCTAGCACTTGACATCCGATACCGGATCGCAATACGCTATACTATGTATACTACGCCTGCTATATAGATTACATATCCTTTAAAAATATTTTTGGAGAATTGGGTAGGCACGGTGCTTTGCTAGAAGCCAACCATGTCTTGTAAATCGGTAAAAACGTAGTACTAGGTACGGATAGTCCGACGACTGGATTTACTGCCAACATATCCGAGGATCTCATGGGTCGCTTCTCGAAGATTCACCGATGATGTATGACTTGCACATAATTAATCTGGGATTAATTAGTAGAGAGAGAAAATTAATATGGGATTAATTACAGAGATATTTTATCTGGGATAAAATACTATTTAAAGAGAGAGAACGATTAATTTGGAATTAATCGATAAAATAATATATTCGATATATTATACGAAATAGATTTCGACGCGGAATTAAAATTAGATTTTAATTCGGGTGAACGAGTAAATTTTAGAATTAATTCGCTAGCGATGTGAATAGTAATTTGCTAGGCATAATTATTTAATTAAATTTGATTTAATTACGTCGCAACGGAAAATTTGTTTAATTCAGAATTAGCGAACCCGAGCCTGGGAGTGTTTACGGGACCACTCATATTTAGAATCAAGTGGGACCCACAAGTGACATCATGCGTCACATCACCTGTCACTTAAGTGACGGATGTCAAGTCACCTTTTAGTGATTGACAACCAGTCACTATTCGTTGATGGTGGTTGTTGATGCATTCAATGCAATTTTCCCTCCTTTTTCCCTTTTGCTTTTTAGAAAAACAATACCAAAATGGTAAAGGATTTTTGGTATTAGGTTTTAGAAAACAAGCACAACTCTCTCTCTCTTTTTTCCTTCATGACCGAAAACTCTCTCCCTCTCAAATGTTTTGGCTTGGCCGAAACTCACCAAGGGAAAATGTGAAAGTTTGTTGCAAATTTTGAAGGTGCTAGCACATCCAATGGGTCTTACGAAGGTGATAGGGAAACCCATTCATGAGCATGGAATTCATTCTCAAAGCTTGGAGCTTGAAGATCATCCATGAAGCACAAAGATGAGCTTGGCCGAATACTAAAGGAGGAAAAGCTTGAACAATTTTTTTGTGTTCATCGCATCGCAAATCCGTTCATTGTAAGTATGATTCTGCCATACTTCTTTATTGTATTCACATTATTTTCATTGCTTGAATGATCTTGGGACTATAGTAGAAACCCAACACTGACGATGTGGGCCTCGACTTTGGGATTCATTCCAAAACTCTGATGATGTGGGCATTGACCCTGGGATTCATTCCCTGATTCATTCTGAAACTCTGACGATGTGGGCCTCGACCTTTAGATTCATTCTCGGATTCATTCCAAAACTCTGATGATGTGGGCCTCAACCGTAGGGCTCATCCCCAAAATTGATACTGACGTGGGCCTCATCCCCAAAAATGCTGATGTGATGGTTCATTCTCGAACCGTGTTGTATGAAAAAGGGTAGACTGGTCGCCCCCAGTCTCGGTTCATTTCACTATTTTTTGCTGCTTTCATTAGGTCAAGGTAGATCTTATGATTTGATGTTACATACCAATACACTATACTGCCTCTCATGAGATATATCCCGATAGCCAAACATATTTTTCGTCCACAAATGATGCTTCATGTCGAAACCAGAGAGACCTTCAAAGTACTTGATACACTCAAATATGATCATCTGAATGAGTGATCTTAACTAGACTCCCATTGTGTGTGTGCCAAGGTTCTTTCGCAGCTTAATCCTTAAGTAAGCCAACTCGATGATTTTGTCTTGGAGAATTGGATCGGTGGGCCTAACCAATCGAGATGTCTTGATCATACTCTGTGATTACTTCCTCGTACTCAACATGATATGGTTTTCTTCTTCTTTTCTTTCGTCTCTTTCTTTTCTTTCTTTTCATTTTGAACTTTTTTTTTCTCTTTTCTTTTTCTTTTTCTCTTTTCTTTCTTTCTCTTTTTTTGACGCACCTACACTTTAAGGTAGCATTTCTCCTCATGGTGGTCCTAGTACTCGCCCATGGGTAGGTTCACGCTTATCGGTTATAGGTGGTCTATTTTTTCTTTTCTTTTTAGAGATTTTTTCTTCGTTTCCAACCATATCACATATCGTAACATAAGTAAACCAGGATGGACATCTTGGCAAACGGTCATTCACTAATCCGCCATCTCTTCAACTAGTCATCTTGCCGACTACTCAGGCTTCCACTGCTAGGATCCCGTAATCAAGTGCTCGCGAGCCTAGCCGAGATCATCCACTCAGAATACCGGATGAGAGCACATCTCGCACTTATCGTTTCTAAGGTTTCACCTTACAGCAAACAATGTCATCACCGGACATATGTCTACCATCAAGGACTTTTTTTTTTTTTTTCACTCCACTTGAACTTTTCTTTTCAACCGTTGATAATGTGGGCTTCGCCCTATGGGATTCCTTCCCGAAACAGATACTGGTATGGGCCTCAACCCTGGGATTCCTTCCCGAACTGACACTGATATGGGACTCAACCCTGGGATTCCTTCCCGAAACTGACACTGATATAGGCCTCAACCCTGGAATTCCTTCCTGAAACTGATATTGTTGTGTCGTAGCTTCTGGTTGGCTTGCATTTGCCGCTTTCTCTATCTCTCATGTGAATACAAAAATAAAACAAACACAAAAAGAGAATGCAATTATGTTACGTTTATGCATGCATGCATGAATGAATTTCCTATTCCGTTGGGTTAGGTCTTCCGCCAATTCCCTTGGTGACTGCTCGGTCTTCTCTTCCTCAGGCAAAATACTGCTTCAATCTATCCACGTTGATCGGCTTGGTGAACTCATTTCCTTCTAAATCTGACAGTCTCACTGCCCCATTTCCCATTATTTTCTGGACTATGTAGGGTCTTTCCCAGTTGGGTCTGAACTTTCATCTCGGGTCTGTTGTCGATGGCTTTGACTGCTTAAGTACCAAATCACACTTTCTAATCTTAGCAGGACACACCTTATTATTGAATGCTCGAGCCAACCTCTTCTGGTATACCTGCATGTGATGGAAGGACTTCATTCTCTTCTCATCCAGCAGTGCTAACTGTTCAAATCTCTGCGAGGCCCATTCCTATTCAGGTAACTCTATTTCTGCTAATACCCGCATGGACTGTATCTCAACTTCCACTGGCAGTACTACTTCCATTGCCTTCTGAGCCTCTTATTTTTTAAACACTTCAACTGAAATTCGTTCGCTTGTCTCTTGTATAGTTCCCCCTTCAAACTCACATACTGAGAAGCCAACTTCTGAATGGCTATTATGTCATTCCTACTTGCTTCTTCTGGGAGTTCCCCCCGTTCTAAGTATCGCTGAATATCATAGTACCAAGGTTGAATGTGTTTGTTTTGGTTGAGTTGATTTCAAATGTACTCAAGTCATGTAAGTTGAAAGAAGAGACTTGGGCAAATAAGTAAAATGAATATCTTTATTTTTAATGGATGTGAGATCATAATTGAATAAGATCAGGAAAACAATCATCCCCATAATTTGCAGCTTGTCTTCTTCCGTCTTCTGGTCTTTTTCGGACATCATATCTTCTAACTGTTGTATTCTTTTTCCCACTTACTTTCTCCTTTTTGCTCCGTTTAATTCTTACTATTGTCGCCCCATATTCCCATGCGGAAGCTGCTTGGATCATGAGTTTGGAGGATAAGGTGTTGGACAATTATGACCCATAACGTCACTATTTGTACAGATCATGGTGTTGTTGTACAAATTAACTATTTGACAATTGAGATTGCTCTCTTATCATTTGTGATTAGATCACCAAGATGTATAAATGATAGGAGGTCCTTATGATTTGTTCCTGGATTGAGAATGATATGAGACAGTATCAGTCCACGAAGGATAAATCATTAAATATCCCTAGTCATAGTATTATCGAGATTGGACATCGATAAATGCGTAAAAGACTAGTATTACACTTATGCGCATTGTGAGGGCACAAACGACATAGTTCTCATATATTTAGGTATATGATACTCATGCAAGTGTAATAGGATGTTGTGTTTTACTGATGGTACGGGAAACAGCTTCGCTCTGGATAGACCCCCTCGAAATTCCATTGGTAGTATGACTATGTGTCTATGGAAGTCCGAAATCAGGGTAGGTGTATTTTGTCTTAACTTGAGACTTGCACCGCTAATGCTTGCGACAATCAATATACTTTGGTTGTGGTCGTCCGGGCTTTAACCGGTTCTGTGTACGCCTCTGCTGGGTATATTGAGAATCGTAGTGTGTTGGGTGTGATGTCAAGACGGAATTATCACTCCAGTCATATGGAGATGATGATCGCGTAGGGATACAGAACTGGTTCTCTAAAGGGTTACAACCATCGCGATAATATGACTTGGTCATGATTATCCGATAATAAAGAGACTTGTTGCTCGTAATCCGATATATGTTTCGTACGAGGCAGACACTGTACCAGCCCCAGGCCTTGCATGTGATCATCCGATACTGGATCGAAATACGCAATACTACGTATACTACGGCTGATATAGATCTTTTATTCTTGTAAGGATATTTCTGGAGAATTGGGTAGGCATGACGCTTTGCTAGAAGCCAACCTTGTCTTGTAAATCGGTATAAACGTAGTACTAGGTACTTACGTGTTCGGATAGTTCGACGACCGAATTTACTGCCAACATATCCGGGGATCTTATGGGTCGCTTCCCGAAGATTCACCGATGACGTATGACTCGCACTTTAATTAATCTGGGATTAATTAGATGAGAGAGAAAATTAATCTGGGATTAATTGCGGAGATATTTTATCTAGGATAAAATAACATAGAAAGAGAGAAAACGATTAATTTGGAATTAATCGATAAAATAATATATTCGATATATTAAACGAAATTAGATTTCGACGCGGAATTAAAAGTAGATTTTAATTCGGGGGAACGAGTTAATTTAGAATTAATTCGTTAGCGACGTGAATAGTGATTTCGGTAGGCATAATCATTTAATTGCATTATAACGGAAAATTTGTTAATTTGGAATTAGCGAACCCGAGCCCGGGATTGTTTAGGAGCGCATTCACATTTCGAATTCGAGTGCGGCACGCAAATCAAATCAAGCGTCAAATCGCAAGTCACATCAAGCGTCAAATCACATGTCACTTTGAGTGATGTGGCAATTGATTGATTGAGTGATGTGACTTGATGGGAGTTGTTGAAGCTTTTAATTGCTTGACTTTTGGAAACCCAAATTCATGGTAAATGAATTTGAAATTCACATTTGTGTATAAGATACACAAATTAGAAACAACTCACACAACACTTCCTCTCTCTTTCTCTCCTCTCAAACACGCCCAATGGGCTGTGTTCTTCACTGGTTTCTGCGCAGAAACCGTGAGCAAGGGAAGCCAAGTGGGGAAATTTGTGGCAAATTTCTTGAGTGATAGCACACTACGAAGTCATGCGAAGGTGATTGGGAAGTCCACCCATGAGCTTGGAATCATTTGACGAAGCTTGGAGCTTGGATTCTTGAAGATTGAAGCCGCAAATGGGGACTCCAAAACAGCCACTTCCGTGACCATGACAGTGAGCAGAATTTGATTTTTGTTCATTGCCGCGTCACTCAACCGATCGATGTGAGTATTCCGTAACTCCCTCGTTATATTCGCACTTATTTCTTGCTTGTTATTCGATCATCGGGGCCGTCGTAGAAACTCCAACAATTGGTATCAGAGCGGAGTAAAAGCCTGAAATATGACTTAGGGTTAAAATTTGGGTAAATTGATTTTGAGCATGATTTGGTTAAATTGTTTGATTGAATATGTTTAAATGATGTTTAATTCAAGATTGAGTGGATCAATTTCAAGAAATTATGTTTGGAACATTTTTCCCCAAATTGTAAGGGTTGGCCGAATCCTACAGGTACCCTTTGGATTTTTTTATTTTGATTCATAGGATGAGTTAGAATCATTCGAGGATGTTGATTTAATGTTAATTTGGATTTAATTGGATTGAATTCGGAATTGACATAAAATTAGTCCCCATTGCCGAGAGCTATTTAAGCATGTTTGGGTTTGATTTTTTGATTAAATTGTGTTGGAATGATGATTAAATGATGATGAGCATGATTAATTGTACAAATTTGGTTGTTTTGGAAATATTGATTTGGGTAATTAGTAATGCTATACACTTTATGTAATTAAATTGGGAATTTGGAATTTTGTAATTTAATTATGTTGGGCCTATTTTTGAAATTGGGCTTGTAAAGTTGTTATTGGGCTTATTGGGCTTGGTTGTACCAAGTTAGGTTTAGGCCAAATTGGTTGGATCCAATTGGGCCCAAAACCGCTTCCATAAAGCCCAAATACGCGACTAAGGGACCTTTAAAGTTTAATTGGGCCTAATGGGCCTAAATTGATTTCTAGGCTTATGGGGTTACTCCTGATTGGCTTTGGTTATTGGGTTTGACCCGAGTTGACCAAAGTCCATGCCTTAAAGAAATTAATTAAAAGCTCATTGGACTTTAATTAAATTAAGTTGGACGTTAATCGAGCTTTGAGACCCGTAACGATTAAATTTGGAATTTAAGTCGTAAAGGTTTATTAATAAAGTGTATATATTAATTTGGAATTAAATAGCGAATTAGTATTAAATACAAATTGAATTGGATTTAATTATGTAGTTTAATTTAATTCGAGAATTAGTACTTTGAGTACTTATTCGCAAAACGAGTTCGACTTGAGCAAAATCAAATCATTGTTTGAACATTGGATGGTCACTAATTATCAGATTAATTAATTTGATTAGATTGATTGATAACATGCTTGTGTGAATATGTGGTTGCGATACATGAATGTATATCAGATGGATATTAGATGGGTGGGATAATTTTAGAAATTGTTGTAATAAATTTGATTTATTAATTGGACCTGCGTGTCCGCCTTATTACCTCCTTATTCTTTGTATTATCTCTCTCCCCTATTCCCCTCAATATAAATGAGGTTCTTTAGAAAGTTTATTGTAACGGTAGAATGAAGCAATACGTGGCTAGCGGGAGAGCGGAGAGAGAAGAAAATGAGAGATTTGATTAGGATCAGTGTGTTAAATATCCATCCGCATATCATTATTATTTTTTTATACGCGCTTTATTATGTTTAGAATGCATGTTTAAGAGTGTATGATGATGAGACCTAAACAAAGATAATAAATTGGTTGCCAATTTGCACTCGAAAAACCCTAGCAAATATTAAGCGTTTTTCCTTCCATTGAGTGATTCTTACTCAAGATCTAAGACTGGCATTGGTTTGTTGGCCAAAGTCAAGTTCCTTTGTCCGTCGGAATGTGTTTTGAATCACGAAGGCTTTGTTCCATATTGGTGTATTGTCCAAGTTGTGGTTTGTTGGCCAAAGTCAGACCACTTCTTGTCCATCGACATTGATTACGAAGCTTTCCATGGTCAATGGGTCACGCTTAACTGGGATCACTAAGTTTGTTGTGCCAAAGCCAAGGCTTAGTTGATTCAGAGGAAAAAAGGTTAGGCAATATATTGGATATATTGGCATATATGAGATATATGTTTCAGACTTGGATGTCCCCCTACTGGATCTAGGAATTGGATTGGATCCAATTGATCTTAGAGATCTACCTAGTTTATCATACAATTTGTTGGCCAAAGTCAAGATTGTGTGATATTTAACGGGATCCTAGCCCGCTAGGAAACACGGTTTCCCGAGTACTCGACAGAGGGTTAGAGGCTCGCCGAAAAATAGTGGGAGGCAAGAATTAAATTTGCAATATTCGTTTAATTACTTGCCATACGCGCTCAAACAAATATCATTCGTCAAATAAATTAAATGTTAGTTGGACTAATATTTAAATCGTTGTTTTAATATAAGAGTTGGACTATATTCAAACAAATAAATTATAGTTGATTAAATAGTTGGACTATAATAATCATTATAATTAATAGTACCTAAATCGTTGATTAAATAGTTGGACTATTAAAATCAAGATAAAATTGAAAGATTGACATTTAAAACATAATCCTATGGAGAATGTATTTAAATGGTCTAATTTTCAAATTGGGAATAAAGTTTCAGGATGGTCCTGGAAAATAATAAGTTACTTTATTTGATAAAATAACATATTATGCCTAAGCCCGGAGTTAAGCAAATAGTAGAGCATAATCTTTGGAAGATTTATGTAATGATAACTTTAGTGCTTAATTCATTTAGCTTGTCAAGTAAACTCCTTAATTTCTTTGTCAGAACTAAGGATTAGATCCTTAAAGTATGATAATGAAATTGAAGGATCTTCATAAATCTATATTTAGATTTTAGAAGTACTAAAATTGCAAATAATAACTCTTGGAGAGTTAATGGCTATTCTCAAGGAGACAAAGCCAAAATTTGCAATAAGGCAAGTAGCGCAAGGCGCACCTTACTTCGATATTCTAGAAACCCGAGGCTTGGCTAAAGGCTACTGGAATGTGAAAAGGGTAAAGGAAAATCATTATAATCTTCTAGGAAGATAAAGGACATATCCCAAAATGTCTGCCTTAATTGTGGCAAACGGGATCGCGGAAGCGTGACTACCGTTTGGACAAAGCAGACATGAAGGAATTGAAGAATGGGCAAGGCTCTGACTTCAAATATGTTTTTCAACATTATGTTCACTACTAGTATTAAAATTGGATTTTAAATACTTAGTGTGGTACATAAGATATATATATTGATGTTCAGAATCTGCTATGAGCAGGATACTAACATCAAATGAGATTTATCCATGAATTGGAAACGGGACGAAAGTCGTTGTTTTAACCTTAGATACCTAAGTTTAGGAACTACCTTCGGGTGTGTACCTAAATTTGGAAACTGTTATAATGTAACTAGTTTGACTAGAGACATTATCTCTATATCAGTGTATAACCCGCTGCGGGTGAACCTTTATATTCTAGAACACTAAAGTGTTTTATTTTATAAAGATGATATTGAGATAAACACATTAGATGTGAATAACAGCATTTATATTTTGAATATAAATAAATCTCAAAAATATAACATGACAAACAAATAGCTCAAACTGATTTGATCAGAAGAAACTAATTAGTGGCATTGTTGTCTGGGACACAATTAAACAAGAATCGTATATCCACACTTTTGAAGAGTGGGTACCAGGACTAATTTGATTCAAATCAAATAAAGTCTATGAATCTAGTTTATTGGGCAAAGTGCCTAAAACACCTTTACTTGGTAAAAGTGTAATTGCCACCAATCTGTTAGCCCTAGTTCATAGTGAAGCAAGTGGGCCCATGTCTAGCTAGGCTAGAGGTGGATATGAATATTTCGTGACCTTTACGGATGTGGCATCGCGTTATGGTTATGTTTTTCTTTTGAAACACAAATCATAAACTTTTAGAGTTTTCGACACGAAATAGACAAACAAATCAGCTAAAGTATTAAATCGTCACGGTTAGACCATGATGAAAATACTTAAGCAGTAAGTTTCTAAAATACTTGAAAGAGTATAGTATTCTTTCAAATAGGACTCCTCTCGGAACACGTCATTTTGACGGTGTGTCCGAAGAGAGTAACCGAATTTTGTTGGACATGATCAGGTTAATCATGAGTCGCTCTGAGCTATCATTTCCTTCAACGGATAAGCATTAACAGTGCAATACTTATTTTGAATAAGATTCCATAAATATCTGTTAGACAGAATTCATATTAGATATGAACAGGAAAGAAACCGGGTTTACTCATTCCTGTTGATTTGGGTATGGTAGGCATATGTTTGGATGATACCAAACTAAAACCCAAATTGGATAAGTGCCAATTGTAAGTTATCCTAGGGATACCATAAGTATAGTACTTATACAACTCACTAGAGAACAATTTAATTGTTTCTCACCATGCGGTTTTCCTGAGAGGAATTCCTATATGCAGTGGTAAGTGGGAGGATAGTAAAACTCGATGAAAATCGGAGAAATACTATTCCTGGCACCGATTTCTAATGGAACACTAATAGTTCATCAAGGATGAAACTATACCATTAATCTTCGAATACACAAGAACCGCGTATGTCGGAGAGAGTCAGAAAACAACCTGGGGTATGGGTTTCTGATCTCACCTCATAAAAATGTCAATCTTATTGAGGTATACCAACTGACTACGTATGAGGAAGTGATACAAGGTATCGACTCCCTAATTATGGCAAAGTTCCATGAATCCGAAATAGATTCCATGTATATCAACAAGTTTGGATACTAGTTGATGTACCGCAAGGCATTGTGCCTATTGGTACTATATAACTCTTCAAGGAAGACATACATGGAAGGCAACATACTAACGTATAAAGCTAGGCTTTTAGCGGAAAGGTATCGTTATCAACATTTTGTTGATTACGATTCAACCTTTTACCTGTTGCCACGGTAAATCCATTTGGATAATGCCTGCTAATGCTGCATGTTTCATTTGTGAAATATGTTAGCTGAACAGGAAAATCGCTTTCCTGAAAAGGAAACCTTTTGGAGGATGTTTACAACATCCTGTCGGTTTTGTCGTACCATAACAAGCAAACAAGGTTTGCAGGTTATTCGATCCATGTTTGGATTGAAGCAAGCATAAGTTCTTAGAATTATCATTTTGATGTAATCATAATAGTTTATGATTTAATTCAAAACGAAAATGATTCTTGTGTATATATAAGAGGGTTAGTGGGAGCGCACTGACAGTGGTTGTCCTATAAATAATGATAATATGTCATTTCTTGGAAATGATATTCCCATAAAACTATCGGTGAAAGCTTGGCTTTCATGAAAACTCTCCGAGAACTCGTACATTGAAAAATGTACGTGACCTGGTGTCTCATACGCTTTGAGCATATGGAGTCAAAATCGGGCCAATCCAAATGATAGTCACTGGATTGATATTAAGAACATCCATTTGTATCTTAGAGAACTAAGGATGCTATCTTAAACTATAGAGAATGAGAACTTGAAGTGACTGGGATCACTACAGTAAGTTTCCTAATCGATAAAGACGACTAAAGGTCACAACAACGGTACTGTACAGTTTGAATAACAGAATAGTGAGCTGGAAATCTTCCAAGCAAGATACTGTTACCGAATAAACAATAAATACGAGTTATTACTGTAGCCGAGGCAGCAATAGAAGCCATTTGGGTCGATAATAAATCTAATTAGATTATATATAGTTCTGTAGCAGCTGAGCTAGGCGTCAGCACAAGCTAAAGAATTAATGGTCTCATCAACGATCCAGATACATACTTCGATATTCATCTGATTCGTTCGGATCATACATCGTGGCGACGTGATGATTGAATAAATCACATCAGATGATAATCATGCAAATTCGCTGACGAAAGCCTTTTTCTCACCAGTTTGAGCCAACCGTACATAGTTCGGGTGTTAGACACTCGAGTGACTAGCTATAGGCCAAGTGGGAGATTGTTGGACAATTATGACCCATAGCGTCACTATTTGTACAGATCATGGTGTTGTTGTACAAATTAACTATGTGACAAAGAAGATTGCTCTCTTATCATTTGTGATTAGATCACCATGATGTATAAATGATAGGGGGTCCTTATGATTTGTTCCTGGATTGAGAATGATATGAGACAGTATCAGTCCATGAAGGATAAATCATTAAATATCCCTAGTCAGAGTATTATCGAGATTGAACATCGATAAATGCGTAAAAGACTAGTATTACACTTGTGCGCGTTGTGAGGGCACAAACGGCATAATTCTCATATATTTGGGTATAGGATACTCATGCAAGTGTAATAGGAGGTTGTGTTTTACCGATGGTACGGGAAACAGCTTCGCTTTGGATAGACCCCCTTGGAATTCCATTGGTAGTATGACTATGTGTCTATGGAAGTCCGAAATCAGGGTAGGTGTATTTGGTCTTAACTTGAGACTTGCACCGCTAATGCTTGCGACAATCAACATACTTTGGTTGTGGTCGTCCAGGGCTTTAACCGGTTATGTGTACGCCTCTGCTGGGTATATTGAGAATCGTAGTGTGTTGGGTGTGATGTCAAGACGGAAGTATCACTCCCGTGATATGGAGATGATGATCACGTAGGGATACAGAACTGGTTCTCTAAAGGGTTGCAACCATCGGGATAATATGACTTGGTCATGATTATCCGATAATAAAGAGACTAGTTGCTCGTATTCCGATATATGCTTCGTACGGGGCAGACACTGTACCAGCCCCAGGCCTTGCATGTGATCATCCGATACTGGATCGAAATACGCAATACTACGTATACTACGCTTGATATAGATCTTATATTCCTGTAAGGATATTTCTGGAGAATTGGGTAGACAAGGCGCTTTGCTAGAAGCCAACCTTGTCTTGTAAATCGGTATAAACGTAATACTAGGTACTTACGTGTTCGGATAGTCCGACGACCGAATTTACTGCCAACATATCTGGGGATCTCATAGGTCACTTCCCGAAGATTCACTGATGTCGTATGACTCACACTTTAATTAATCTGGGATTAATTAGATGAGAGAAAAAATTAATCTGGGATTAATTGCGGAGATATTTTATCTGGGATAAAATATCATAGAAAGAGAGAAAACGATTAATTTGGAATTAATCGATAAAATAATATATTCGATATATTAAATGAAATTGGATTTCGACGCGGAATTAAAATTAGATTTTAATTCGGGCGAACGAGTTAATTTAGAATTAATTCGTTAGCGACGTGAATAGTGACTTCGCTAGGCATAATCATTTAATTGCGTCGCAACGAAAAATTCGTTAATTTGGAATTAGCGAACCCGAGTCTGGGATTGTTTGCGAGCGCATTCGCATTTCGAATTCCAGTGCGGCACGCAAATCAAATCAAGCGTCAAATCGCAAGTCACATCAAGCGTCAAATCACATGTCACTTTGAGTGATGTGACAATTGATTGATTGAGTGATGTGACTTGATGGTTGTTGAAGCTTTTAATTGCTTGACTTTTGGAAAGCCAAATTCATGGTAAATGAATTTGAAATTCACATTTGTGTATAAGATACATAAATTAGAAACAACTCACACAACACTTCCTCTCTCTTTCTCTCCTCTCAAACACGCCCAAAGGGTTGTGTTCTTCACTGGTTTCTGCCCAGATACCGTGAGCAATGGAAGCCAAGTGGGGAAATTTCTGGTAAATTTCTTGAGTGCTAGCACACTACGAAGTCATACGAAGGTGATAGGGAAGTCCACCCATGAGCTTGGAATCATTTGACGAAGCTTGGAGCTTGGATTCTTGAAGTTTGAAGCCGAAAATGGGGACTCCAAAACAGCCACTGCCATGACCATGACAGTGAGCAGAATTTGATTTTTGTTCGTTGCCGCATCGCTCAACCTATCGATGTGAGTATTCCGCAACTCCCTTGTTGTATTTGCACTTATTTCTTGCTTGTTATTCGATCCTCGGGGCCGTTGAAACTCCAACATAGGGTCGTTGGGTAGGCCGGATTTAATCATATAGGTAGGTGGTGGGACAGAGTGATAGTTAGGTAGGGGGTTTCTGTGTGCATTGGGTTGCTCTTTTTCCGGGTCAGGTATTTTATGGGAGTCGATAAGGTTCTAGATCTCATGCCTAAGGCGGGCGCATTTGTCAGTTTCATGGATTCTTTCTTGGTGGAGGTAACAGTATTGGTTTAGGTCAAGGTAGCGTGGCACATGGTTTGGGAGTGGTTTAGGTTCTAAGGGACTTAGGAGTCCCTGCCTTTTCAGCTCTTCAAACACCTTTGACAAAGGTCTACCAAGATAAGAGAATCGTCTGTTCCTGATAAGGGTGACCTCAGAAGGAGTGGGTTTGGTCTCCGAAGGTCCCCTAATGGTCTTTCTATTCTGGTTACATAACTTTCTATCATTGGTTGTATGGGGTATGGTCAAACTGGCCACAGCGGCGGTCAAAGCTTGCAACTGCTCGGTAATTTTAGTGAGATTGTTCTCCAGCTGATCCATACGTGATACCTCATTCTCTGATTCACTCATGTTTGCTAACGGCTTTTTGACGAGTCTTCCCTCTTACCCCTAACCCAACGGATATTTATGATGGCTTTTAAGACACAAAGGGTTAACATGATGCGTGTATGCATGAGATGCATGAGATGCCTGCAATATATGAGATATATAAGTCGGCCCATTATCATTTTAAATCATTCAATCATACTATTGCAAGGTGCAAACTTGTCCTAGTTGAAAAGGCCCAACAAGTTTACACTTTTGCGATAACATGGCTAAACAACTTCAAATGATAAGAGGCCCAAACATAAAATAGCTCATTGGCATTTCAGAAGCTTTTGGCCAAATTGTCAAAGGACACGAACTCGTCCCAGTTTAAATGGCCCAACAAGTTCATATCTTTTGACAAGAAGTCCAACTGAATCTAATTGATGATGGTCCTAAACACAAGTATAAAGAAATAATTTATATCGGTCACACGACTAAGGTTCACGTGTGGGTCTATGGGGATGTAGACAAAGGCTCCCGCTGACGAAGGATTGCCCACAATTAGGACTCATCACTTAAGGGTTCGAGCAACCAAGTGAGCACACCTTTTTTTATACCTTAAGGTACGTGCCAAAGAGTTATGGTGCGTGATTGACTATAAAATGGATTTACTATTGTTGATTCCCCAGAGGGAGGGTGGAGCGAACTCTCTTAAATACCCAAGCCTCTTAGGCTTTTATCGCCTTGGTGACAGGAATAAACAACAAGTCCTCCAAATTAGTCTGTCACAGTGAGCTACGGGTAAATGATTATCTAGGTACCTTCACAGCTTTTCCTTATTGAAAGGTAGTGAATGAAGGAAGACACCAAACCATTACCTAGCCTTAATAATGCCTTTGATTAAACCCCTTCAACCCACTGTAGACACGGTTAACAAAAGCTCAAATCACAATCACTACAAGACATTATTTCGGGGATGATTCTCTATCCCTAGTGGAGTCGCCAGACTGTAGGACACAGAAATTGGCAACGCTGTTCCAGGCTCGCGGCCCGGTCGGGAGTACGGAGTAGCCCGCGGGGGACTAAATCGGAGAAAAAAATGGAGTCGCCACCCAACATGAACTGGGAAAATGATTTAAGGCCGCACTCACCCCTCGCAAGGGAAGACCTCAAACCATTGGGTTCGGAATGGTCCCTTACTTATGCCACTTGTATTGAAAGGATTTGTGCAATAATATAACCGAGTCTACGTAAGAATAACCTACATCTAAGTTCGCATATGACCTATATCTAAGTTTGCATATAACCTATATCTAAGTTTGCATTCATAAAAGTAAGTCAGAATAACGGCAAGAATACAATCTCATTAATACTTTAAATCGATAAGCATGGCAATGTAAACAAATAGTTTTCTAAACATAAACGTAAAAGAGATATAATTAAGTTCCTAATGCGAAAGAAATAATTAAATCATGCTTGGAAATAATAACATAAATCATGCATAAAAATAACATACTAAACAACCTAATCATGCATAAAAGTAACATACTATTTCTAATAAACAACGAATAAACATAAATTTGGATGAAACGAAAAATATGCGTCTCTCAAGCGGTACGTGGCATTGTATCCCGAGTGCAGACCGTACTACCGTCCATTCGGATTAGGCTACGGAATTTACGTTCGGGTTTCCATCCGATATACCGCAAAAGATAACACATAATTCATTTATCCCATGGCCACAACTTACATGAATCTATAATACACATGCGAAGAAATAACAAAAAATAACAAAAAAAAAAAGAACTGGAATAAATAGAAAAGGTGCCCTCAGGTCTAACCTCTTAAGTCGTCTCTTGGAAGTGCGTTACACGGTTTTCGGAAGGGTTGATGCTCCGCAGCTTTTCCGATTTATTGGTTCATTATTTTCCTTCGTTGCCTCGCTGGTTTAGGCTGCTGTTTGTTCACTGTTTTTGGTTACTGTTCACGTTTTTTGGGCAGTGTTACAGGGCTATTTTTTTGTGGAAATAAGGCAGTTTACTGGGCAGATTTTTGGTGGTAATAAGGCAGTTTACTAGGTAGAATTTTAGTGGTAACAAGGTAGTTTACTAGGCAGAATTTGGTGGTAATAGGGCAGTTTACTGGGATGTTTTGTGCGGTAATTGAAGGCTTTGCAGTTGATGAGTGGTAAATCTATCACTATTTCCCACTCATTTAACTTAATATTTTGTATAGTTTCTTGATTTTTAAGAATATTTTGATGTGTTTTGTGTCATTTTGTAGATAAATAAAGTTTCAGGACACTCTGGAGGTGATTTGGGCCAAAACAGTGAAAATTAGACGAAAAGGGCATTTTGGTAATTTACCACGTCACGACGCCAAGACCTTCCATGTCGCGACGCCTAACGTACACCGAACAGTGCTAACGTGCGCCGGGTCCACAAATCAGAATCTGAGAAAATTTGACTTTGCTAACGTGCGTCGTGCCACGTGTCACCATCACAGTCGATCTACTAACAAGTGTCGTGCCACATGTCATCATCCTACGATGCCGACAGTCACCATCGCCATGTGTCGCCACATGTCACTCCACGTTATTGCCACGTCATCATCCATATCACCAAGTTGATCGAGTCAACATGCCACCTCAATGCCACGTCATCATCAGCCAATCAGGAAGTGCCACGTGTCACAATTCTATGGTGCCGAAAGTCACTTTGTCACGTGTCGCCACGTCAGCATCAATTATTGGCTCTCTAATCCTTATCTGACAAGTGGTGGATAAGAATCTAGCCGACCAATCAGAAGCCGCCACGTGTCACAATAATTGAGATCCAACCACCCTGCCACGTGTCACATTATCACCTTATCCAGAATCTACAACCGACGAACCAGAGCGTACCACGTCGACATAATCTGGCGTCACGACCCGAGACCCCTACTGACCCCTATAAATAGAACGTGAAATTTCAGTTTCAGTTGTACCACTCTCTCTCATCTCTTTGATGTAAAGAGACTGTTTCTCTCTCTAGTTTCTTTTAGTTTTTAGTTTTTAGTTTTGTAATTAATTTTAATTACATTTTGTAATAATAGTAATTTACTTTTTTACTTTTTACAGTTTTTACTATTCATCATGATGAGGTAACTTCCCCAGCTAGGGTGAAAGGTAATTCTTTTACTATTGCTATTTAGATTAATCTCCCTATAATATAATATATTCACTATTTAAAATATTGACTTAAAAAGGATACCGCCAGATTGGTCGGTTGGTAATTCATTTTAATCTGGTTTAAACTTGACTAATCAATGATACCGCCAGATTGGTCGGTTGGTAATTAAACTTTCTTACCGCCTATATGGCAGGTTCATGGACAAATCGTTTTACCGCCTTAATGGCTGGTTGGACTTAATTTGACTTAATCAGGATACTGCCTATATGGCTGGTTGGTACTGTTATCACAAGTTATATATTATATTAGGGGAGATATCTAAATTAGTAGTAGTAAAAGTAATTCCTTTTACCTTAGCATTTTATTTTATTGTAATTTACTTTTCAGTATTTACTTTACCGTATTTTTACTTTATTCTTTTATTTTCAAGTTTTTACTATCCCTACTTATGTGTTGTAACTAAATTAGTTATCTAGAGATGTGATGACTTTTAATATCACTGGTTTATAAGGGGTTAGATTATAGTTTGGGTATTATAAAGATTTATTTATTGAGTCTTAATCTTAATGCTTTTTCATTAACTGGCCATTAATAAAATTGATCTGGTAAATCTAAAATGAACTAGATAGGGATTTTAGGTTTCAGCCTTAGACTCAATAGCCCACGATCTTCCTTGAGGATAGATAACCCTTTAATAGATTACCTTACAGGATAGACATATACCTGTCGGGCGGGGGTAGCCATAATTGGAACTTAAACTTAATGAATCCAGATAATTTGGTTGACATAGACATATGGTTCAATTGGGTTAAACTGGATATTTGTGTCTGACCATCGACAGAGGCTTACACATAATTTAGTGTTCCAGGTTAATAAATCAATATATTACCCAACTTTAAGATAACCACTTCATCTTTAAAATGATATTGGAAGAAATCACAACCCTAGATAGTTTTTAATATTGAATTTTCTCAAAATCTACTTTCGAATAATTCTATTTACTTGTTTTTTAAAATTTAGAATCATCACCATTTCAAATCAATCAAACAACCTGTTAGATACTAGTAATCATTTGACCTCATAAAATTAATAGATTAGATATTAAGTCCTCGTGGGATCGATATTTTTATACTACTTGAACGATACGTGCGCTTGCGTTATACGTGTGTGTTTACGCCGGTCAAGTTTTTGGCGCCGTTGCCGGGGACTTATTTATCTTTTACTATTAGTTTAGGGGTTAGATACGTTATTTGTATCTATTTTTTTTACTTATTGTTGTGTTTTCTTGTGTTTCAGGTTCTCAAAAACTACATGAGACGAACCAGAAGCTTTGAACTCCGACCGCTTGACCCGAAATTGAAAGAACCATCAGACAGTTTCGAAGGGAAATGCGAGAAGGCCAAGAAGCTTTAGTCAACATGGAACCTGAACCGTTGGAGGTTGCACCACCAATTCCCATTCGAGACAGAACCATTCCGGTGGTTGACAGACTCATTTCCTATATTATACTTCCTCCCTTACCAGCAAATGCGTGTGACATCAAAACATGCATTCAGATGATTCAGCAGTCAGTTCAGTTTGGGGGGAATGCAACTGAAGATCCTAATGCCCACATCAGTAACTTCCTGGAAGTTTGCGGTACTTTCAACTACAACAGAGCATCAGAAGAAGCAATGAGACTGCGAGTTTTTCCATATTCCCTGAAAGACAAGTTAAAGCTTGGCTACATTCACTACCAGCAGTATCTATCACAACTTGGAACACTTTAGCCACCAAATTTCTTACAAAGTACTTTCCACCAGCCAGAACCGGAAAGCTGAGGAATGACATCACATCCTTTGTACAACAAGATTCAGAATCCCTCTGCGAATCTTGGGAAAGGTACAAAGAATTGCTCCGGAAATGTCCTCACCATGAGATTCCAAAATGGCTTCAAGTCCAAACATTCTATAATGTGCTTTCTGGAATAATGAGAGCCACAATCGATGCTGCTGCTGGAGGAGCCTTGATGGCAAAAGGAGAAGATCAGGCCTGGAACCTAATCGAAGAAATGGCCAACAATAATTCCTTGTGGCCAACAGAAAGGAGCATGATCCAAAGAATTGCAGGAATTTATGAAAGTGGAGCCAATACAGCAGTCAACGCCAAACTAGATCAGATATGGAAATTCATGGAGACTCTTACCACTGGATCCACAAGTTCACCATATGGAGGAGCACCAGAGTCGAACCAATTTGAAGAGACGGTGAATTATGTCAACAATTTCAACAGACAGGGGAACAATCCATATTCCAACACCTACAACCCAGGGTGGAGGAATCATCCCAATTTTTCATGGAGCAACAATTCAGGCCAACAATAGAACTATCCACCACCTGAATTCCAGCAACAGAACAAAAGCCAGGAGTAGGCAAATGAACCAGGAATAACAGAAGTGTTGACCCACTTGAAAAAAATAGAAGCAAAACACGACTCTCAAGCAGCAAGACATGATACTATGTTTCAATCTCAAGCAGCAAGATATGATGCTATGTTTCAATCCCAAGCAGCATTAATTCAAAGTCAATTTGCTTCTATTAAAGCACTGGAGAATCAAATTGGACAACTGGAAAATGCTCAGAGTTACAGACCGCCAGGTACCCTTCCCAGTAACACAGAGCCAAATCCAAGAAATATGGGGAAGAAGCAATGTCATGCCATCATGTTAAAAAGCGATACTGAAATCAACAAAGATGTTGGAGCCAAAACAGCTGCTGAGAAAGTTCCAAAAGAAACAAAGCAACAGATGGAGGAAAAAGAAGCAAAGGAAAAAGAACAGATCCTTCCACCTCCACCTTTTCCTCAACGTCTTCAGAAGAACAAATTGGACAAGCAGTTTTCTCGATTCCTGGAAATCTTCAAAAAGCTGCATATCAACATTCCATTTGCAGAAGCATTGGAACAAATGCCCAGCTATGCCAAATTCATGAAAGACATTCTTTCACGAAAGCGGAGATTGGGAGATTACGAGACAGTAGCATTATCAGAAGAATGCAGCGCTATCATTCAGAGGAAACTTCCCCCAAAGTTGAAAGATCCTGGCAGTTTCACTGTTCCTTGCACCATAGGAGAACATGACTTCGGTAAGGCTCTGTGTGATTTAGGTGCGAGTGTTAACTTGATGCCTTTTTCTATTTTCAGGAAATTATAGATTGGAGAAAAAATGCCCACCTCAGTCTCTCTACAACTTGCTGATATAACACTCGTATTTCCAAGAGGCATAGTTAAGGATGTGCTGGTCAAGGTTGACAAATTCATTTTCCCAGCAGATTTTATTGTCCTTGATATGGAGGAAGACGCAAATTTGCCAATCAACCTCGGAAGACCATTCTTGGCTACAGGTCGAACCATTATTGATGTACAAAAATGTGAATTAACCATGAGGGTACATGACCAAGAAGTAACATTCAATGTTTTCAAGGCCATGAATTTCCCAGATGATGAAAAGAATGAGGAATGTTTCAAACTTGATGTGATACATAGTACCATTCAGAACTCCAATGCAATGCAAAGTTCTACTGAAAAACTTAAAACATGTCAATTGCCTGTGGAGCCTAAAGATAAAGCGTCTTTTGTACTGAAGAAGCCAATTCTTGCACTACAAGCAACGGAAGAGAAAAAGTTCCACCAGCTCAACGAATTGGAGGAATTTCACAATCAGCCTTTTGAGGATGCCAAATTGTACAAAGAAATGGGCAAGAAAAGACATGATGAGAAGTTAGTGCGCATACAACTGGAACCAGGGCAGAAGGTACTGTTAAACAAATCAAGGGTGAAATTCTTCCCATGGAAGCCAAAATCACGGTGGTCAGGTCCATTTGTGATCACCAAAGTTTTACCAGATAGAGCCGTTGAGATACATGATCTTGACTCCAACAAAACTTTCAAGGTTAAAAACAAGCGTGTCAAGCACTACTGGGGAGAATCATTTGAGCGACAAAAAGAAAGTGTTACACTTTCAGATCCAGCTTAACGTTCGAGAAGTCACGTCTAGCTGACGACTCTAAACTTAGCGCTAGCAGAGAGGCAACCCATGCAATTTTTGTATATATTGTGATCTGGTGTGTTTTATTTTTTGTGTGTTTTATTTTTACAGGTTTAGTCATTACAAGATGGAAGAAGCTCTCGCAAATCTTCGCAAGCAATTTCCTTCCCTCCCTCAAAAATCTCTGATGAAAGTCTACAAAGCTCGCTTGGAACGGATGAGATTACTGATGATCAAAGGTATTCCTACTAACATTCGTTGGTTAATTGAAGCACGGGTTCGATTGGTAGGTGAGTCTTCTGACTCTTTTATTTCACATCTGCCTGGTTTAGGAAAGAGCACATATGCTAAAAAGAGAAGAGCCAAAAGAATGTGTGTTTGTTATAAATGTGCTCGCATGTTTTGTAATACTCGTTTTCGTTCTTTAGGATTGGTGTCCGATAACCGCGAAGATAAGATTAACTTCATTAGGGATGGCTTGAGTAAGAAGTCTTTGGATGACATATCTAAAACTCTTGAGACGCATCCCAGTGGATGTGTGTATCATGAAATTCGCATGTTATATGCATAATTCCAAAAGGAAAGACAACTGTTAAGTCTCGGGAATCTGACTCAAAAAGACCTTGTTTGCCAATTTATAAGAAAATTGGATGGGAAGCTTGTCCCTGACGCATAGACGTCAATCAAGCTGTTACTTTTCTTGTAAATATTATATCTCTTTGTCTTTTTTTAATAATTGTGATTTGTTGTGTTGTTTTTATTTTGTTTTCGTAGACAGGATCTAGACTTTTTGACCTTTCACGATTTCTTTTGTTGTTTAGCTAACAAACATCCTCTGGAAGATACTAGTGCTATTATTACTCACCCTTTTCAGGTACTATAAATTCAGCCCGTCATTGCACTTTTGAAGGCATCCAGAGTTGAGAAAGAAATACATATAAAAATGGAAGCCACTTCAAGAAGACGAGTTGAGAACATCTGTGTGTTTTGCGGTAGTAGTGTTGGTGTCAAGCCATAATACGTAGAAGCAGCACAGGAATTGGGTCGAGTCTTAACTGCAAGGAATATGCACTTAATATATGGCGGAGGCAATCTTGGACTAATGGGGATCGTTTCAAAGGCTGTACAGGAGGGAGGCAGTCACGTTTTGGGAATCATCCTAAAACCCTTGGCAGAGGCAAATCTTATTGGATCATCAAACGGAGATGAACTGATCGTACCAGGTATGTCCGAGCGACTGGTAGAAATGATTAACCGTGCTGATGCTTTTATTGCTTTGCCAGGTGGCTTGGGTACATTGGAGGAAATTTTTATAGTACTATCTTGGGCGAACTTGAACATTCATCATAAACCAATTGGGCTGTTTAACGTTGATGGATTTTATGATTTTCTTTGTGTGTTTCTTGATGATGCCCGGAGAAATGGGTTAGTGTCAAAACCTATGAAAGAACTCCTCTATACTGCCAGAACTGCTCCGGATCTAATAGACCAACTCTTAGCCTATGAACCACAAGTTGAACCTATCCTTTCAAAGATAAATTGGTCCGAGGACGATCGTGGTAAGAGGCGTAGGATTAATCTGGATCTTAACCTTTAATTTCCTGTAGATTTTCAGCTAACCAAGTACGTCCTTCTTAACTCCTCTTCTACTGTTTAAGACATTGGGGACAATGTCTCATTTAGGTTTAGGGACCTTGTTTTTAGTTTGTGTTATTTTTATTTTTTGTCCAAAATTTTTCGAAAAAAAAAATTGAAAATTTTTCAAAAATTACAAAAATATTTTGCGTTTTTGTGTTTTTATTTTCACTAAAAATGTGAGATTGGTAAGAGATAGCTGAGTAAGGAGTTTTCACTCCTGAGACGTATTTCAAAACTATTTCGGAACAAGTTAATTTTTGTTTATTTCCTTTTGAATTATTTAATTTGTAAATTCTCCATAAAATTGACTAAAATTGATCTTCATATGCTCAGTTGACATATATTATCAATATGCATAGAAACATATGGACATGAGTTATAATTGAAATGTTTGTAATATTCAGTGCTATAGTTTAATTGGAGAAAGCATCTCAAAAAAAAAGCAATGGAGTAAAAAAAAAATCAAAGAAAAAATCAGAAAAATGAGAAAAATTATTCCATTGCTACAAAAAGGTGTGAAATCTAATAGAACTTTAGGACAAAAATATTACTCTCTTATCAACTGCACTTGTGACTGTTGTGGGCAAAAATGAGTTGTTTAATATTTTGTTGGCTGTGTATATGAAGAATCGTAAATATAATCGGAGAATTTACTTATTCATTAATTTAGAAAGAAACAAAACAACTAGTAACTTGGAGTAGAAGTTTCACCTGATTAGTCACTAACTTCTTTATTCTCTTT
Organism: Zanthoxylum bungeanum; assembly: GCA_019454045.1. Lineage (NCBI taxonomy): Eukaryota > Viridiplantae > Streptophyta > Magnoliopsida > Sapindales > Rutaceae > Zanthoxylum > Zanthoxylum bungeanum. The sequence continues at coordinate 53,449 of SKCR01048828.1, read as the reverse complement.
TTGCTTGTCTTTTTTCTTTTGTGTGCATTAGTTTCACTACCTTTTTACTTTTATAAAATGTTTGTGGGTATCATTGCTGTAAACCCTCACGAGACTACAACTCGTCCACCAGGGACACCTATGGGTTTAAAGGCTTGTTGCATACGCTAAATGCAACCGTGATCCCTCCGAAAGTGGCTAAGTTAAATTATGTTATTCTATGTTTTGCTCGAGGACTAGCAAAATGTTAGGTTTAGGGGTGTGATGAGTGGTAAATCTATCACTATTTCCCACTAATTTAACTTAATATTTTGTATAGTTTCTTGAGTTTTATGAATATTTTGATGTGTTTTGTGTCATTTTGTAGATAAATAAAGTTTCAGGACACTCTGGAGGTGATTTGGGCCAAAATAGTGAAAATTGGACGAAAATGGCATTTTGGTAATTTGCCGCGTCACGACGCCTAACGTACACCGAACAGTGCTAACTTGCGCCGGGTCCACAAATCAGAATCTGAGAAAATTTGTCTATGCTAACGTGCGTCGTGCCACGTGTCACCATCACAGCCGATCTGCTAACAAGCGCCGTGCTACGTGTCATCATCCTACGATGCCGACAGTCACCATCGCCATGTGTTGCCACGTGTCACTCCACATCATTGCCACGTCATCGTCCACATCATCAGGTTGACAGTCACTTTGCCACCTCATTGCCACATCATCATCAGCCAATCAGGAAGTGCCACGTGTCACAATTCTATGGTGCCGACAGTCACTTTGCCACGTGTCGCCATGTCAGCGCCACGTTAGCGCCACGTCAGCATCAATTATTGGCTATCTAATCCTTATCTGATACGTGGCGGATAAGAATCTAGCCGACCAATCAGAAGCCGCCACGTGTCACAATAATTGAGATCCAACCACCCTGCCACGTGTCACCTTATCACCTTATCCAGAATCTGCAACCGACGAACCAGAGCGTGCCACGTCGGCATAATCTGGCGTCGCGACGCGAGCTTGGCTTCATGACGCGAGACCCCTACTGACCCCTATAAATAGAACGCAAAATTCCAGTTTCAGTTGTACCACTCTATCTCATCTCTTTGATGTAAAAATAAAGTTTCTCTCTCTAGTTTCTTTTAGTTTTTAGTTTTGTAATTAATTTTAAGTACATTTTGTAATAATAGTAATTTACTTTTTACTTTTTACAGTTTTTACTATTCATCATGAGGAGGTAACTTCCCCAGCTATGGTGAAAGGTAATTCTTTTACTATTGCTATTTAGATTAATCTCCCTATAATATAATATATTCACTATTTAAAATATTGACTTAAAAAGGATACCGCCAGATTGGTCGGTTGGTAATTCATTTTAATCTGGTTTAAACCTGACTAATCAAGGATACCGCGAGATTGGTCGGTTGGTAATTAAACTTTCTTACCGCCTATATGGCAGGTTCATGGACAAATCTTTTTACCGCCTTAATGGCTGGTTGGACTTAATTTGACTTAATCAGGATACCGCCTATATGACTGGTTGGTAATGTTATCACAAGTTTATATATTATATTATGGGAGATATCTAAATTAGTAGTAGTAAAAGTAATTCTTTTTACATTAGCATTTTATTTTATTGTAATTTACTTTTCAGTATTTACTTTACCGCATTTTTACTTTATTCTTTTATTTTCAAGTTTTTACTAGCCCTAGTTATGTGTTGTAACTAAATTAGTTATCTGGGGTTGTGATGACTTTTAATATCACCGGTTTATAAGGGTTAGATTATAGTTTGGGTATTATAAAGATTTATTTATTGAGTCTTAATCTTAATGCTTTTTCATTAACTGGCCATTAATAAAATTGATCTGGTAAATCTAAAACGAACTAGACATAGGGATTTTAGGTTTCAACCTTAGACTCAATAGCCCACGATCTTCCTTGAGGATAGATAACCCTTTAATAGATTTCCTTACGTGATAGACATATACCTGTCGGGTGGGGGTAGCCATAATTAGAACTTAAACTTAATGAATCCAGATAATTTGGTTGACATAAACATATATGGTTCAATTGGGTAAACTGGATATTTGTGTCTGACCATCGACAGAGGCTTACACATAATTTAGTGTTCCAGGTTAATAAATCAATATATTACCCAACTTTAAGATAACCACTTCATCTTTAAAAAGATATTGGAAGAAATCACAACCCTAGATAGTTTTTAACATTGAATTTTCTTAAAATCTACTTTCGAATAATTTTATTTACTTATTTTTTAAAATTTAGAATCGTCACCATTTCAAATCAATTAAACAACCTGTTAGATACTAGTAATCATTTGACCTCATAAAATTAATAGATTAGATATTAAGTCTTCGTGGGATCGATATTTTTATACTACTTGAACGATATGTGCGCTTGCGTTATACGTGTGTGTTTACACCGGTCAGCAGTGGACTATTTGTGCGTAGTTTAGGGGGTTGTTGGATGGTTAATTTGTGGCTGTTTGGGTCTGATTGCTCTCGGTCTTTTGTTGTTTTGTGGGGGGGCAGTGCGTGAAGGTCAGGCGGTTTGAAGGGCATTGGCGTGAAGGTCAGGGGGCTGTGTGGAGATTGTTTGTTGCGGCAATGGTGGAGGATTTTTTTGGAGGCTTTGTTCACGGCAAATAAAGAGATTTTTCAGGATGCTTTGGGCGTTAATCTTCTAGGGTGAGAGAGGAGGGGGCGTGAATGAGCTAGGGAGGTCCAAGGGTTTGGTTTGGGTGTCTTTTATTGGAGAGGGTTAGGGCTTTCCTTGTACGGGAAGGGAATGAATCATGTAATTATGGAGATATCTTTTAATTAGTGTGCTATAAGGAAAGGATCTCACTAATTTAGGGAGGTAATTTGTTTTAGTTTAAGAAAGGGATTTATGGGATTTGATTTGATTTCTTTAATTAGGGAAGGTGATTTAATTTAATTAGGAAGGTGATTTATGGGATTTGATTTGATTTTATTTAGTTTAAGCATGTGATTTAATTTAATTAGAAAGGTGATTTATGGGATTTTAACATGTGTTTAATGTGTTTGAATATTTTGGGATGTGATTTAATGGGCTTGGGGGACTCATGGGCGTGTGGGCTTTGGTCTGTGGGCTAGGTGGGCGTGTGCCTTGGATGGATTTCAAAACAGAGTCCAACGAGCGAACCCGAAGCTAAGCAAACGAATTAAGTCCAACAAGGTATTGATTTCTGACTTTTCCCTTCTGACGTCCGTTTCCCGCGGCTTCCGCAACTTAAAGGGTAGTGCCTCCGCACGAGGCTCATCATCGGAACTTATATGTAAAAATGCAGTGCCTACACAGAAATAACGAATCAGCAACCAGAAACAGCAAACCAACGATCCTTCCGGCAAAGGCCTAACGCACTTCCGAGAGAATAGCTTAAAAGGTAAGACCTGAGGGCACCCTTACCATATTTATAGTTTTGGACGCTGTGTGCCTGGCTGGACGTGAAATACGCTCAGCCGGGTATGCGAAGTCCTACATAAAAAACGGCCAAATCTTTGGCCACATTTCTTCTTTGGCATTTTGTTATTTATTTTTTTTTTTATCTATTTATTCACTTTTATTGTTATTTTATTTCGCTTTTATTTCGTTTATGTTTGTTGATGATTATACGTGTATGCATCGTTATATTATCTCGCGTCTATTTTTGTGTCCGTTTACATTACATTGATGAATATGTGTGTTATTATCCCTCGTGGTATATCGGATGGAAATCCAGACGTAAATTCCGTAGCCGAATCCGAATGGACGGTTGTGCGGTCTGAACTTGGGATACAACTCCACTTGTCACTCGGGAAATACTCATATATGCGTGATTAACCCCCTTTCTTGTTTGCTATTTATTTATTGACGTTTTCCTGCTTTTGATTGTTTATTATAATTTTCGTTATCGCATCTCGTATTTCTTAATTTAATGTGCTTTTGGAACTACGTTATTGTGATTATTATTTTGGTTGGGTATGTTATTACATTTTTATTCGCTTTTATGCATGAATTGCATTAAGACTTGGCTATACCATTGTGTGAACCCGTCCATTATACTTGCATAAGTAATGGACCATTCTGAAACCAACGGTTTGAGGTCTACCCTTGCGAGGGGTGAGTGCAGCCTTAAATATTTTCCAGTTCACACTGGGTGGCGACTTATTTATTCTCTGGTTTAGTCCCCCGCAGGCTAATCCGTACTCTCTATGGGCTGCGAGCCCAACAGTGTCACGGTCGCCGAACATCATATGCATAGCGGTAAACCCTGCTTCGCTCCTACACATGACCCACACGTACCGACACAAATCTGCATGCACCACCACACGCCATCAGGAGGGAAACACACGCCACCACGCGCCGGCCACTTGCTGGCAAGTCACGCACTCTGACGACATTTCGTCTGTATTTTTGTGACTGTACGACATGCCGGTTGCACAATTTGAAAGTAAGCATGCATGACTTCTTATTCACTCACATGCACTTGAAAGTAAGCATTGATTACTATGAAATCACATGCATTTGGATGTTTTTATTACTATTTAAAATTAATCACATGCATTTGGTAACTTAATGACTTTCTCTAATCCCTTCAAAAAATATTACCATCATGGGTGTACTACATGTTCCCCATTAACATTTTCTAAATATTAATTTTTAACTTTTTTTAAAGGTGGTTTATACAAGAGTGATGCTACTAAGAAACTAAACATGGAGGCAAATTATAATAGAGCAACATCTGCATAAGGTTGGCAAATATACTGGATTTTAAAAATTTAATTTCTAAATTCAAGTGTTATTTGTTAAAATTTTCAAGAGATTAGAAAAAAACTCAGTTTGTTAAATTTTAAATTGATTCTTTTCATGTGTTTTTTCAAACCCAAACTTAAAAAAAAAAAAACACTTAAAATATAATTAGATTTTTAAAAAATCGACTCATTGGCCAACCTTACCTATTTGGTGTATTTGGTGTGGGAAGAGGAAACAGTTTAAGCACAGAACTTGAAAAGAGTGAAGTTGATTAATGGCGTTAGTGGTCCTGCAGAGGCTGGTCGTATTATGGCTATTATGGGTCCTTCTGGCTCTGGAAAATCCACGTTTCCGATGCTTTGGTTGGTACACATAAGACACACTACCAAAACAAATACAATAACATGCATAAGTATTTCAAACCGACAGTTGTTTTTTTCCTTTCTTTCTTACTTTATTTATTTTTTTGCATCACTTTAGTGAGACAAATTTAATGAAAATCTTAATGGCAGCTGTTAACATTTAGTGGATCATTTAATGGCAGCTGTTAAAATTTAATCATGATTATAACATTTCACAATTGATAGATGGATGTCCATACACAATCTTCTTCTGTTGGCACAGTACAGCCTAAAATGTCATGATACTATTCAAATTGATAAAAGAAAATAAATCAAATCAAATTTCTGAGAGCATTGCTGCATGTGAAAGTCGTCCCTTTCAAATCCATAAAGTATAATGAAGAAATAAAGTAGGGGTAGAGATGGTAAAAATCTCAACGGGACGGGGGACGGAGGCTCTTGGAGAGACCCTTCTCAATTGTGGAGGAGATCAGAGATGAAAAATATTGTAAAAATTAACGTTGGGAATAGGATGAAGAAAAATTAATACTCATTTCTTATTCAAGGAAGGAACGAGATTGGGTAAAATCATCATCCCATTCCTATTGACCTTTTAAGTTTTAATTTATTTATTTTTAATTTTTTAATAAATACATTAAAATTTCTATTTTTTAGATGTAAATAAAAAATACCTTAATATTTATAAAAATATATAAATTATAAATAATATAAGAGTTTAAATGAAATAATTATATATATCATCAATTTTAATAAGAGATCCATAATTTTATTAAGTTACAAACCAAACAAAAAGACAGAAAATACGAATTTCAATCTTCTATTAAATTGTGATTTGTGTAATAGATATTATCAAATATTTATGCTTGATTTATAGATAAAGTAATAGTTCAACTAATATGTTTTTTAATGACTTAAATTTAATTTAGGAAGAAATTATTTATTATTCGGGATTCATGACCCCTCAGAGAATCCATTTTATTATTCAGGAATCCTCATTTCCTATTTTAAAAATAATTACGAGGAGGTGGAGAAATCAAAAGATTATCGAGGGTAGGTACGGAGATATCGATCATCTCTCCGTTCATTGCCATCCCTAGTAGGGGATCATTAATTAAAAATTGTCCCTAACAAGTTAGAACTTGCTGGAGAAAAGTATAAAGACTCGTAATTTATTTATTATAATTAGCAGATACTAATATGCTGCAGGTCAAATTAAATTACAATTTATAACTAGCACGTGGAAAGAATTACAGCAGATAGGACTCACATAAAATCTTTACCCTTTCCAGAACCAACTTTTGATACTTTATTGATTACACAAAGAATTTGGAAAGTTTGCACATGAGGATGCCACAAAGCATGCGTAATTTCATATAAAGGTCTCTTGTAAACTTTTACTATTGTCATTTGTCAATTGATCAATGGGTTGTTACAGGGGTAAATTATGATCCCCTAAGTTAATTTATGAATATACAAATGAATAATACAATTTGATTATTAAATATAATTATTTGGTGGCAGTTATTAAACAGGAATTTATATGACTTAATCTTTTATTATTATTAACATACGCTTGAAAGATGTGATTTTAGGGACAATCAAGATATACGGCTGATTGAAACCTCATAATTTAATTTAAAATCAGGGCACAAAAAATATAATAAAATTTTAATTTTTAAGTATATAATATTTTTTTTATCTTTTATATCTTAATAGTATGGTTCTTATTTTAAAAATTCGCTTGAAATCCCTCGAAATTTATAACAAATTTAGAACATATTCGCTCAACTTCAAATTTGTATTCTTACCTGCGCTATTAAGACAATTGTACATTAAAGTCGGTAGTATAGTAGTTGTACGTCATTTCAGAAAATTAAAAAAAGTTGCTGTAGGTAGTTGGGGATTTCTGGCCCATATTCTCAAAAATTGCTTATCACAATCGGTGATATTTAAAATAATTTTATCAAGGGGGGTAATTATATTTAAATATTTGACTTAAATCTAAATTTCAACTTCTAACCATTAATTTAAATTAATCTATTATTAGATAAGAGAGGATAAATTTACATCATTAAATATTACTTTGATTTTGAATATCTATCATTGAATTATTTAAATTAATTGTATAAATTTTGAAGTTTAGAGTATTAAAAAATTAAGGTAAAATATCACCTCTTATATAAATTTATGAATTCATAATTCTATGTTCGAGTGCTATATGTCAATTGGGATGAAAATATTGAGACAATATTTAGGAACTGTAGTATATGTCGACTAAAAGATTTTGAGAGGGGAGATTATACATGTTGGGGGAATAAGAGTTGGACCTAGATTCGATATTGATTCAAGTTTTACACTTATTTTTAAAAAAAATTAAGATCGGTAATTATTGAATAATATTTTATATATAATTAAATCTTAATAGTGCATTACTATTCGAGTAAGTATGTCCAGAAAATTATGAAAAGCCCATTTCATTTCTTATATCCAAATTAATAAGGGAAATTAGCCAAACTAAGTAAAAAAAATAAGACATTTTTTCTAATTAGCCATAACTAATTTTTTTTATCCATTCTAGTTAACAGTAATATAGAGACTAAAATACCCTTAAAATATAAATTACAATTAAATTATTATTTTAAATTAAAGTTTAATTTAATAAAATAATTTGTATACACATAATCTCTTTTGATTGATTTAAAATTATAATTTTATAATCATATTGTACTTTAAGAAATACATCAATCACTACTTTTAAATGATATGTGAATTGTCGAATCTAATATCCACGTGGAAAGTGGCATGAGATTTGACTTTGTTACTTTTGTTCGACGGTGATGAACTGAGGATGATTAAAATCAACATTTACATCATTCGTCTTGACTTTATTAATACAAAATCAACATTTATCTCTCTAGATCTTTTTTCATGTCTCCAATTGATATCGATTCAATCACTTAATTAATATTTAATATATATATATATATAAATCATTATTATTAATTTTTTAAGTCAGTCAAGCTTACAAGGTGTGCATTAGGGTAATTTCCCCTATCGGTTGTAGAAAGAATTATTGGTGATCATGAAGAATACTACTCACATCCCTTATGGAAAAAAAACAAGTAGCTAGTCACTTATAATACTTTGTAGTGGTAAAATTAAGATTCTAATTTGATGAGATTAATACGAATAAACTTTATAATTAATCAGTAGCGGAATCATGATTTTGGTTTCATGATGCCAAAATGAAGAAAGTCAAAAATGTACGAAGACTCCCAGACATTGGTGAATTCAGTAGTATGAACATAACAAATTAAAATGCATTGAAATTGATTTAAATACTCATAACTTAAATAAAGAAGAAACAAAAACATTGAAATTCATTTTTTTTTAATTAAAAGATAAAAATTCAAAAAATTGTGGAATAAGTAAAACAATCAAAATGCATTGGAGGCATTAAACAACAAAAGTTTATCAAAATAGAATCGATTTTGCAATTAAACACAAGGGAAAATGAGTATAATCCTCCTGATATTTGACAAAATTAATCGAAATTCTTATGATGTTTACAAACTAGCAAAACCCCTTGCTATTATAACAGCTCTCTCAAATGTTAACTTTATTTATTATTTTACTATTTTGCTCCTTATGGAAAACTTAAATGCTTGGTAAATACTTCTAAAAAATACTTAAGAATTATGAATCAAGTAAAATGATGTTAAATTAAATGCCTTGCACCTTTGAAAATTTCATTTAATTCAAACATTTTAGCTTTTCTCTATTATTAATCATTAAGGATATTTTAATTATTTTAATTACCTGATTCATATTTACTAAGTGTTTAAATTTCCATTAGGGGCAAAATAATAAATGATGAATAAAGTTAATATTTAAGAGTGTTATTATAACAGCAGAGATTTTGTTTAGCTTTTAAACATCATAAGGGTTTCGATTAATTTTGTCAAACATCACGAGAATTTTGTTCATTTTCCCTTAAACACAATTGATTTTGTTTTTATCAACAAAAGTTTGGAGACAACATATTATATGCATAATTCTAACAATTGTAACTCAAGTTATCCTTTATTTTCCAAATTCATTTCCTACGTACGCGTCAAGAATTAATTTTTCAATTTCTCAATTATTTTCCTTTTGTAAAAAAATTGAGAAGCTCATTTATATTCGAAACTCTCCTCTGGCCTCTTGTTACTTAGGGTAATTAAGATCGAAGAGTTAATTTGGGATCTCATTATTTGCATTTTAATTATATTATATAATATGGATTTGATTACGACATTACCCAAATTTAAGGAAATTAAATTTATAAATAACTAGTGTAACGTTTGACACTACAAAAAAATATATCTTACGTACGTATTGAACCTTGCACACTAATTAAAATATTTCTTATTCTATAATGTATAATCCATTGCTGGAAAGTAGATCAAGGAAAATAAAATATAGAAAATTTTTGCAAATATATTTAAGAATTTTCTGATATTTTACTAACAAAATCTCTGTTGATAAACAAAGACTCGTTTGCTCTTGTTAAGAGAATAAAGACAATGGGTATTTTGCCTCACTCGCTTGATTTAGTGGTTTTCAAGCGGTTTTCTTTAATTAATCACCCGATTCGAATCATGTGGGAGGTAAAAGATTAAAAAATTAAGTATGATTGTCAACTAAATGTGTCGGTAAAATCTCTTATGTTGAATATAAGAGATTTAGAGTGCGAATCATATTTCCAAAGGATATTTTGCCTGACATGCTTGACCTAGTGGTTTTCAAGTAGCTTTCTTTAATTAGTCACCCGAGTTTGAATCATAGGGGAGATGAGAGATAAAATTAATAATTATAATTGTCAAGTAATTGAGTTGATAAAATCTATTGTGTTGAAAACAAGAGATTTGGAATGTGAATAATCTCACTCGTATGGATGAAGAGGGGGATTAAATTGTTGTTAGGCTAAAAGGGGATACTTGGTTAATTTTAAAAAAATGAGAGGGAAAAGTGGTAAAATCCTCAAATATTAGGGGAAAGGGAAGGTATCCCTTACAATTATATATTGTGATATGCGTAACTTAAAATTAAAAGTTTTATAAAATGACAAGTTCTTACTTGTTTGTATTGTATTAATTGTTTGTTAATTGATTAGTTTACCTGTTCAATAAATTAATACAAACATCGGCTGGCTTCTCAAATTGATTAAAGGCCACAAGTTAGGTGAGATAGAAGATGTATTATATATTAATTGGTTGGATGGATGGATGGTAAGAAAATGATAATTAAAGAGTAAACCAAGAAAGAAAATGTATTATTGTAATGATTTGTGAATTGACTGACCAATCTCTCCATATATATATAAGTGTCTTCGGTTGGTGCATGCATGAGATTTGTTGATTTTAGATGATGATGATTTAAATCAACACTTGCATCTTTCGATACATAAGATTTAGACTTTAAGGTAGTCTTAAACAATTAACACGGTATATGTGTGGAATATATATTCCTTTGGACATTTTTCTTGCCTCGAATTATTCATTCATGTAATTAATAGGTGACCCTAATATCTTAATATTCGGTTATGGTATTCTCGTGGTTAAAAGTCATTTTCTGTATTTTGAGACACTGATTATAATAAAAAAAAATTGGGCCTTAGCCCTTAGTTATTTAAGATTATATTATTATTATTATTATTTCTTATTAAATATTATTATATTTCTTATTAAATAATTTATTATATTTCTTATTAAATATTATTAAATGAATATTAATAAACTTACACTTCTATTTTAAAAAATTTATCAACTTTCCACTTTAAAATGTGGAAATTGATATAATATTCATAATAATATTTTTGAAATTCACAAGTATATTCATTTATAAAACACATTTTACAAATGCTTAATTTTTGTATAGCCATTTTGGCTCTTAGTCTTTCTTTATATCTTTGATTATCATAATCTGTAAAAAAGTCCATTCCTACGAATTCACTACAAATATATGCAGCCATGGTTTCTACTCCATCTTTTATACTTCTATAGAATGCATTAACTATATTTGTTCTTATAAGATTTTTAGTGGCATCTATTATTCCGTACCACCAATTTTTAATATTTCCTTTGAAACATGAATGTAACATTCATATTTTACTTCTTCTTCTTCTTCATTAGCAAAATATATGTAAAAGTATTCCATTGACTTTGCCCATTGTTTTAAAGCTTCTTTTGGGTCTAATTCACAATCAAGATTTAAATACATACCATTTGGAGGTATTGGTTGCTCTTCTGTAATTTTTGGTATAAATTGGCTTGACCAACTTTGTCTTTTAGAGGGTTTATTTCTATAAAGCATTCCAGGCATAGCTTGATCGCTTTGTGACGATCTAGGTCTTATAGGGTTCCTAGATGTGCTTGCTCCTGGATCATTGTATTCTCTTTCAGATTTTACTTATGTGGGTCCACCAGTATGCCCTATGGGTTCATCCATGTATACTTTAGGGTTTAATTCTAATTCTTGTAAATCAAAAATTAATTCTTCAATTTGATTCTCCATTTGAGCTTGAATCTTTTAAATCTTCTTTAAATTTAAGTCTTTTGTCTATCTTGGTGTCTTTCTTTTCTTTTCTAGATGATATATCTTCTTTCTTTAACTTATTTATTTCTTCTAAATCTTGCTTTATTTTAGGCAGTTGATTATTATAAATCCAATCATCAAAACTTCCCTTTCGGTAGCTTATATTTTCAACATTAATTGGTTCTTCGTTTCTCAATTTGATTAGTGCTTTACTTCGTTTTGAAGTTTTATTCTTATTTTTTATTTCTCTTTCTATAAAGATGGTAGTAATTTCTATGTCTACAATTCTTTTATCTAACTCATCTAACTTAATTAAAATTCTATCTATCTTTTGATTTATTTGTTCTATGACATTAGACACAATACTAGTCATTTTATTACAATAGGTACGTGGAATTGTTATACCCAAGTGCAGACCATACTACTGCCCGAATTATGGAATTTACGTCTGGGTTTTCCATCCGATATACCTTATTAATCAACATTAATTTTATTTCCTGGATTAAATGTTTCTTCAAGATTTTCTATATCTCTTTTTAGTTTATAATTTTTATTTAACAGAAAAGGTGCTGTCTTTGAAGGACCCATTCCTTGCCTTTTAACGTATTCTATATTCTTTTCAATTTTTTGTTGAATATGTTCTTTTACACAGTTGATAACTGTTCTTTTATCATGTTTATTCAATTTATCCATCTTTGAATCTTTTATTTGGTTCAGAAGCTTCTCCTTCTATCCAATCTACTTTTCTTTTAACAACCATGTTGTTATACCAGAATGCTTGTTCTGTTGTAGCTTCTAACATTCCAATGATCATTTTTAATTTTAGTTCTATTTCCAAATCTAATTTTCTTGATTCTAATTGATTTTTTAGCATTATTAATTTACTTTCTATATTTAATAAATCTCCACTATCATCAATTGAGAGCTCATGTAGTGCTCTGATGAAATTATTAATTTTATCATGATTACTCATTTTTTACATTTTGTTTTACTAGAGACTGTAAATATAATCCTTTCTTGTTCATTAGCTTTTATTATATTATCAATCATTATAATCTTTAATCGGTTTTCTATATTTTCTGGTTTAGAGCTTATTTTATTTTTAAAAACCCTTAGTTTTTTATTTAAATTATTTAAATCATCAATATCTTTTATTTCAAGATCTTCTAAACCTTTTAAAAACTGATAAAGTTTTCTTTTCATATTAATCAGATTGTATTTCATCTAAAATACTAGGTTCTTGGTTTAAACGCTGTCTAGCTATTAACTGATTTACCTGGTTTCGAGTTAATCTAGTTCTATTACCTCTAGGGTCTATAAATCCTGGTACTATACCGTCATCTTCTTCATTATTTATGATATGACGCCTATGTACAGTGTGCATAGCGTTTTCATTTATACGAGGCTCTGATACCATGCTTGACGGGGGGTTTATTAGAGTGGACGGGACCACTTTTTCGAAAATATAACATAATCCATTTTTTAATTTTACATATAAAATATTCAAATCTATTCTTAATTTTGCACGCAATATACCAAATATGTTGATTTCCATACAAACAATCATCATTTTTGAAGTTAGGTTTCCTGAATCTTCCTAAATCATATGATCATAGAACTGTAAAATAATTCCATACGGTATAAAAATAATCTTTAATGCCTTACCTCGTCTTCCTTATTAAGTGCACTCTGCTACCATTCACCTCCTGCAGTAACCTTCGTCTGTATGCTATGAAGGAAGATGTCTAACGGCCTCAACGCCTCAGCAACATATTATCCTGGTTTAGCAAAGCGACTCACTGTATGCTTTTGGTGTTTGGTTTTGGAACTACACTCAACTTAGAATTTTGAGTAAATGAAAAGACTACTTTTATTTATATGCAAATATTTTACATATCTATAGACATAAGATTTACAGGAAGTTCAGTACTCCCTTAGATCTTTCAAAACATTTTCTTCCACATGCTAGCAAAGATTACAAGAAGACTCAAAAACATTTCGATCCTCTTTCATCTTCAGCATCTTCTTATATAGGCTTTATTTTTTCTGTTTAAAATGGACACTTGTTGACCTTCTATGGTGCCGACGGTTTTCTTTCTACGTGGCTCTTTTCTGTGGTGCCGACAGTTTTGTAAGAATCTTTAATCTTCACGCGGACTACTTTTTATAGGGGTCCACCACCTTTGTCACTTCATCTTTTTCACGCGGACTACTTTTTATAGGGGTCCACCACCTTTGTCACTTCATCTTTTCTTCTTTTTTACATTTTTCAATGCTTTATGAGCTGTTCTCTTTAGTTTTTTCTTTCCACTATCTGATGTTGATGTTGTTGATGTTGATGCTTCAATAATCGACATGCTTCAAGCATTGTTTCTGGGCAACTGGGCCACCTGTCTCTGTTTATCTGTATTATTTTTTCTTCGAGTTGTTTACACCTCCTTCCTTCTTCATATGACATGATAATCATCCATCATTGTCCTTGTTCATAGGTTTGATAACCCTTTTCATAAAATTCTTTGAACAGTGTTCCAATAACCTTGATTCCAAGTGCTCTTCTATAGTGCATCCATCTTTTGTTGAAGAATGGCACTTTGTAGTCTACATCTGATGCTCTTAGAGAGACTTCTGTTACATATCCCATGGTTATTAAATGAAAGGCTTCATAAATTGTTTGACCTTCAAATTCGGGACTGATTGAATAAAACCTTAAATATATATTTTCATTTTCTGCAAAATCTCTGACTACATTTTGAAAATCTCTAGGGAGATTAGAAATTTCTTTTAAATTTTTAGATGGATAAAGTCTATCCAGAAATCCATATTCTGCCAATCTTTTTACAAAAATTGGAGAACAATCATGAACACAAGTAAATCTTGGGTAAATACTGTGTTTATCTTGTAAACGGAAATATGCATCCCCTTGTTTTATTTCATAAATAAGTTTTACAAAATCAAAATATTCTTTTTCCCATGAAGAAAGGGGTTTTTCAATTGAAAATGAAACAGATTTTCTTTTTTGAAAATTCTTTAACCTGTCAGATTCACTTTGACTTTGACTACTGCTTCCTCCCAAAACAAAAGTTCGGGGTTTTGAAGAATAATCTGGTTTTAGAGATAAATCTTTATTCAAACTTTCTTTTATACCCGAAGGTGGTACCGGCTGTGAGCCTTGAGAATTTATACTTGCTTGAGGCTGCAAGTTGCCTGGAATATACACAGCTTGAGGTTGCCGTTGTGACTGTACATTTGCTTGGGTCTGCAAACTTTCCTGTACATCCTCGTAAGGATCTTGTGAATACCCAGCTAAAACTGGTGTTCCTTGTTCGCTCCAAAACTCTTTTGCAAAAGAATCAAAATCTTCTGCATACAAGTCTACAGCTTCAAAAAGCTCATTATACTCATCATTGACCGATGATAACTTTACTTGAAATCATTCACTTCTTGAAAGACTTTCTGTTTAAAAGACACAAAATCATGTTCTATTGTATGCTGTCTTTGTTGTACTTTGAGAAGTTTACTCATGATATCATTGATCTGATTGACCAAGTTTTTATCCATGTTCTGGATATCTGCTTAAATGATCTGCCAAGAAATTTTCAGATCCTTTAATAAAAAGTTTTCTTTGATAACATAGATCTTCTAGTCTTTCTTTTAAAAATTTTATTCTACTTCCTAAGGTATTAGGTGTGATAGTAGGATTTTCACTTGCATATTTTTCAAATTCCTTCATGAAATAAACATCCCAAGGACTTGGTAATTTCATATAATATAAATCTCTAATTGGTTCTAATTGTTCGTTGCTCATGTAATATTCATAATAATATTTTTGAAATTCACAAGTATATTCATTTATAATATGGGCCTATTATTAATAATAATTTATCAACTTACTGTTATAATAATATTTAACATCGAATCTTACAAATGGATACAAGAAGTGTTTTTGTATAGTATTTTATCATTATATTTTTACAAAAGAGAAATTATCATTTATCCACCCAAAAAATATTAAAATTCGAAAAAAAAAACTCTTCATTTTTCAAAACTATCATACGTCCTACCCATATTTTGTAAGTGTCATTTTATATCCAAAATTAGTAATTACGAATATTTTACACAAAAAAAAAAAAAAAACTACTTATGAAAATGACAATTTACTAGAGATAGTAATTTTTCCTATCCCATTTGGGATTTTTTTATATCCCGTTCTAAAAATGGGACGGGATTTATTGGGATGAGACATGATTTAATGGGATGTGGGGCGGGACCGAGATGATTTTTTGTCCTAAAAAATATAACGGGACTGAATTGAGATGATTTTTTATCTCGACTTCGTAAACTGGACGGGATCAGAATTGAAAAATCCTATCCCGTCCCGGCCCAATGCCAATCCTATAATTTACACCAAAAAGTAATAATTAGGTGTAAAATGGTATTTTTACATAAATTGAGATAGACATATGATAAATTTTTTATATAAAAAAACAAGGGGTATTTTAGAACTTTGACTTAATTTTAGGTGGATGGTAATTTCCCTTATAAAAATTACATTTTATACTATTAGTAATAAAAATTATGTTTTATTACTATATCTTTATAAAAATTACATTATACTATTAGTAATAAATGTTACAACTAAATATTTCTTGTAGTAAAATATTATTTCTCACTTGTTCTTATAATAAAATATAAGATATTAGTAATATAATGTAATTTTTATAAAAATATTAGTAAAATATTTTATCCTAATACTTTTTATTCTCATTTTTTATTTATTAATTTCTAAAATAATGAGTTAAAATGCGGGACACCTTCTGTTACTTCAGGAAATTTGAAAAGATTCTATCGATTAACCGATTACAAATCCTAATTTACAAAAATATTATATTAATATTCATGATATCATTGATCTGATTGACTAAGGCCCAATTTTCACTTAGTATATCATTTAAAATTTAGAAAAAGAAGCAACCTTAACTATAGAAGATGTAAAAAAGGCAATAGCTGAAAATTATGGAGAAAATCCAATTGAAAAATGGGATATTCAAAAAGAATATGCTGAAATTAAATTAATTGATCAAACTACCATAGTAAGAGTTAAACCTATGACTTATAATAAAGAAGATAAAGAAGAATTTAAATATTATTTTATTAGGAGATAATTTACCTTTTTTTAGCGCTTAATTATCATGAGTGGTGAATCTCTTTTGACCAACCCTACAACTGTAAACAAAATATATAAAACTGCCTTTATTATAATAATAATAATATAATTTTCACTTCAATCTTTTAATCTTGAAGGAAAAATGAATTTGCAAGTTTCCATTTTAACAATCTCATGCATATAATGTATTATATTATGCATGCAAGTTTCTTTCTTACGCATTTTAATATATTTAGGTTTTTATCTCGCACTTCCTCATGTATACACTTAACTGTTGAGAGTATCATTGTCCGCTTTAGACACTAAAATGAGATCCGGAGGATAATTATATGTCCGGCGCATATGAGTTTGTTTTGAGTATAAATCATTAATTGCGTGGGAAGCCTTAGATACATGACTCGAATCCATGCAATATAAATTATATAGATTGTATAATGATACCAAGTACGCACTACCATCCATCAATTTGATATTTTACGCCCACATCATAGTTAAGATTTAAAAATTGGAAATTGTACATTTCAGCACGATTTTTTAATCTTGAATAAGAATTTAGATTGAAATTCGGAGTAAAAAACCATTTTAAATAGCGAATTTTATCATGAAAAATAAATAGAGATCTCAAATTATTTGAAATAATTTTCATTTGTAATTCATAAAATCAATCAAGATTCAATATGATTTTTATAATCAAGATGGTTCGATACTATTATCATCCCAACACATCTCACCTTTACCTTTTCATGGGAAAACAAGTGATTAAATAAATTTATCCATAAAAAAATGAAAAGGACATACAATTTGCCATTAAGAAAAGAATAAGAAGGAGGAATTAGGATTATTATTATTAATATTAATATTATTAAAAAAGGATTAAAAAATTAAAAAATATTATTAAAATATTTCTAAAATATTAAAAAAAAATTAATTTATATTTAAAATATTAGAATATTTATAAAATATTAAAAATTAATTAATATTAATATTAAAAAATATTATTATTGGGCCTAACATCGATATATACACATCAGTACTTTATATATTTATAGTATTTGTTAGTGATATGAAATCTCATCCACCTATAACTGCAACAAGATATAAGTGATATGGATCCTACTTGTGTGTGTCAAAATTATTCCATGTGTGTGTCAATTTTAGTGGACTTTAAATAAAAATAACAAAATCACACAACATCTTTTATTGTTATTTTTAAAAACCCTTAGTTTTTATTTAAATTATTTAAATCATCAATATCTTTTATTTCAAGATCTTCTAAACCTTTAAAACTGATAAAGTTTTTTTTCATATAAATTGTAATGGAGAAAAGTATAAAGACTCGTAATTTATTTATATAATTAGCAGATACTAATATGCTGCAGGTCAAATTAAATTACAATTATAACTAGCACGTGGAAAGAATTACAGCAGATAGGACTCACATAAAATCTTTACCCTTTCCAGAACCAACTTGATACTTTATTGATTACACAAAGAATTTGGAAAGTTTGCACATGAGGATGCCACAAAGCATGCGTAATTTCATATAAAGGTCTCTTGTAAACTTTTACTATTGTCATTTGTCAATTGATCAATGGGTTGTTACAGGGGTAAATTATGATCCCCTAAGTTAATTTATGAATATACAAATGAATAATACAATTTGATTATTAAATGTAATTATTTTTGTGGCAGTTATTAAACAGGAATTTATATGACTTAATCTTTTATTATTATTAACATACGCTTGAAAGATGTGATTTTAGGGACAGTCGAGATATACGACTGATTGAAACCTCATAATTTAATTTAAAATCAGGGCACAAATATAATAAAATTTTAATTTTTAAGTATATAATATTTTTTTTATCTTTTATATCTTAATAGTATGGTTCGTATTTTAAAAATTCGCTTGAAATCCCTCGAAATTTAAACAAATTTAGAACATATTCGCTCAACTTCAAATTTGTATTCTTACCTGCGCTATTAAGACAATTGTACATTAAAGTCGGTAGTATAGTAGTTGTACGTCATTTCAGAAAATTAAAAAAAGTTGCTGTAGGTAGTTGGGGATTTCTGGCCCATATTCTCAAAAATTGCTTATCACAATCGGTGATATTTAAAATAATTTTATCAAGGGGGGTAATTATATTTAAATATTTGACTTAAATCTAAATTTCAACTTCTAACCATTAATTTAAATTAATCTATTATTAGATAAGAGATGATAAATTTACATCATTAAATATTACTTTGATTTTGAATATCTATCATTGAATTTTTAAATTAATGTGTATAAATTTTGAAGTTTAGAGTATTAAAAAATTTAAGGTAAAATATCACCTCTTATATAAATTTATGAAATTCATAATTCTATGTTCGAGTGCTATATGTCAATTGGGATGAAAATATTGAGACAATATTTAGGAACTGTAGTATATGTCGACTAAAAAGATTTTGAGAGGGGAGATTATACATGTTGGGGGAATAAGAGTTGGACCTAGATTCGATATTGATTCAAGTTTTACACTTATTTTTAAAAAAAATTAAGATCGGTAATTATTGAATAATATTTTATATATAATTAAATCTTAATAGTGCATTACTATTCGAGTAAGTATGTCCAGAAAATTATGAAAAGCCCATTTCATTTCTTATATCCAAATTAATAAGGGAAATTAGCCAAACTAAGTAAAAAAAAATAAGACATTTTTTCTATTTAGCCATAACTAATTTTTTTTATCCATTCTAATTAACAGTAATATAGAGACTAAAATACCCTTAAAATAACTTAGCCTCTTCTCATTTCTCTATAGACATTATATTTTTACGCATAACCCAATAACGAGACTTTGGGTTAAGTTGCAAGGTTAAATACCGGGAGGGAAGGGAACTCCAGAGAATTTAGAGAATAGCCAAGTCCAAGTCGGACATCACATATGTTCGTCCAACCTTTTCTTAGTCCAACTGTAACATCCCTCTCCCGGAGATGCTACCGGCAGGAGATAGCCTAATCCATCCCCATAAGCCTCTGACTTACTGATTGAAATCTTTAGTACAACTCTGACTCAAATGTAACTCAAACGTGGGACCATTGCCCAAACAATAATAACATGCAGAGAACTTTAATACTTTATATATAAATGTACTTAGTCTACAATTCTTAATAATAAACATCTTGGTTTTTACACACACTCACAACTATAGATATGTCAAATACAAGATTTTACTTGACTACGAATGTACTGTGAATCGATCTAGTAGACTCAATTCCTCTACTGACTGCCATCAGTATCCATCCTCCCTACCTCGTCCTCTGGTATACCTGCAAAATGAGAAACTGGGAGTGGGGGCGTACCATCCACTTTGCACCAGGTTAGTAAGTTCCCGCATGGAGAGGAAGTCGTCACCATCAGGGCTGAAGTAGACAATGATGTGGCTGTTTTAGACATTCAGCCTTTCACAAGGTTCCAAGTGGCAGTAAACTTCAAAGAATAGGTGGACCCTAAAGTGGCTAGAATCATGGAAAGAATGAAATATGAGCGGGGCGCAGGTTTGAGTGCTAGAGGCCAGGGAATAAGAGCACTGCCAAATTTCAATGGATATACCACTAAGAGATGATTGGGGTATGATTCCGATGGGAATGAGCCGAAGACCAAGAAAAAAATGGATGAAGCTAATGGAATACTTTGTGAAAGCCACAGAATATCAATGAGAGCCTGAACACATAGAAGTCAATGGGATCATAGTACCAGGATTTGAGATCTTCAAGGATGTGATGGGCAATGAACCACAGGCAGAGGAAGTTGAAAAAGAGGAAGATAAATGGGAAGAAGAACTATTGCAGTTGGAGAATCTGACGCTCGAAGAAAGCAAGAAGATGGAAGAAGGCGAGGCTGCAAATTACGAAAATGTTTATTTTCCTGACTTATTTGATTGTAATTCCGCATTTATTAATAATAAAGACATTAATTTTGCTTACTTGTTAGTCTGCATCATAACATGCATGACATGAGCATATTTGACATTGACTCAACAAAGACAAATGCATTTAATCTTGGTACATGTGAAAACCCCAAGGAAATTTCAATTGCAAGTGAGGTTACCTCTGATAAGCGGAAATAATTAGAGAGAATATTAATAAAATATGCAAAGGTATTCGCCTGGTCCTATGAAGACATGCCAGGAGTGGACAGAGCTATTGCCCAACACATGATACCAACTTATCCAAACATGAGACCAGTAAAACAGAAGCTCCGAAGAATGAGGCTAGAATGGGCCGAAAAGGTTAGGGAAGAAGTCAAGAAGCAGATAGATGTGGGTTTTTTAGAGGTGGTGAAGTACTCTGAGTGGTTAGCCAACTGTAGAGACTTGCATTTTTGCATGAAAGCCCGATGATGAGCCTCGTTTGGAGGCACTACCCGATAAGTTACGGAAGTTGCGGGAAACGGACGTCGGAATGGAAAATTCAAAAATAAGTACATCCTCATATTTAATTCGTTTATTTAGCCTCGGGTTCGCTCGATTAATCTCTGTTTTAACTATTAGGCTCTGCCCAAAATCCCCGCAACCCACACCAAGCCACGCCCAAGCCCACCAAAGAACCAAGCCACACGCCCAAGGCCCACCAAAGCCCAATCCAAAAATATTCAACACATTTAAAACACATGTCTAAAGTAATCAAATCCCCCTTCCTAAATTAAATAAATCACCTTCATAATTACCAAAGATTTAAATCCAATCTCATTCCTAATTAGCCAAGATTGCATCCTCCAAATTTGGAAGGAAAATCTTGGCAAATTTATGATATGGGCGGCCACACACTAAAGAAAAAGAGAAAACCCTAACTTAACACACACAATGGAAACCCTAGGATCACCATTATAAAAAAGATATAAACCAAACCCTATTCCTCGGTTGGCTCTCTCATACACGGCAACTCTCAAAAACAAAAAAATAAAATAAAAACCCTAGCACGCACATACTCTCAACTCTCACGCGCAAACAAACAAGCAAATAACCCTTCATAGTCACGCTATAACAAATAAACCCCTCAACACAGCCTTTCAACCAGCCGAAACCATAAACTAATAAAAACTACCCTCATCAGCTGAGAACAACAAAAGCAACCTCACCCACCGAAAACCCTTAGCTAACACCCTCATGCTCCTCACACAAAAACGATAAGCCCTCACTCCTCACGGCTCTCCCTCTCTCACGTACACAGCCCATTCAACAACTTTCACCGACAAACTGACTCCCACACCGACTCCACAAACTACACGACTTTAAGACACCCACACGACCATATAGACCCCTGCCAAATCAAAAAACTACAAAGCCACAAGTAGCCCCTTTTGAACGAAACCAATCAACAAATAAGCCTGCCAACCGAACAACAAACTGCACCAAAAATAGTCCAAAGCAGTCCCAAAAAATACCCCCAAACAGTCCAAATATCACCCAAAAATAATGAACAAATACGATGACCAAACAACAGCAAAAATAGTGAAGAAAATAGAGAAAACAGCAATGAAAAGAACGAAACAGCGGAGGAAAATATTTAACCAGAAAACCAGAAAAGTTACAGAGCATTAACCCTTTCGGCGACGACGTAACGCACTTCCGAGGAGAAACTTAAAAGGTAAGACCTGAGGGCACCCCTTTGTTATATTTTATTTTGTTATCCTAGACACGGCATGCTTGGTTGGACGTGGAATACGTCTAACCGGGCATGCGAAGTCCTACATTAAAAACAGCCAAACTATTGGTCACACCTCTCTATGATGTTCCGCCATTTATTTATCCCGCATTCATCTTTATTTCTATTTCACATTTAATTTATATTTATCATTGCTTTATTATTCCGTATTTATTTTCAGTCATTTATCTTCCTTTAATGTTTCGCACTTAGTTTATTATTTATCGATTCCGTTATTTATTATTATTTCATCACATGCATTATCATATTTGATGTATACATTGGGTTAATGATTGTGTTATGTTCAATGGTCGGTGCTATCTCATGCGGTATATCAGATGGAAACCCAAACGTAAATTCTGTAGCCGAATCCGAATGGACGGTAGTGCGGTTTGTACTTGGGATACAACTCCACGTACCGCTTGAGAAACTTTCAAGCACGTGTTACATTTTGGTATTTAATTTTGTGTCTATTGTTCCACTATTTATTTTCTATGTATTATTTATTTATTCATGCATTGATAATCTTGATGCGAATTGGCTAATCATGTGGGGTAAAGGTCCTCTATTCGAGGAAAATTCCTAAAGGCTACCTTTACCACAATGTTTTGCCGTGACGGACGAAGTACGTTTGATTGAACGTGAGATACGTTCAATCGGGCATACGAGGCCCCATATTATTTATTTGTTCATTCATGCATTGATAATCTAGTGCGCATGGGCTAACCATGTGGGTTAAAGGTCCTCTATTCGAGGGAAATGCCTTAAGGCTACCTTTACCATGATGTTTTACCGCGCCTGATTAAGTACGTTTAATTGAACGTGAGATACATTCAATCGGGCATACGAGGTCTTATATAGATGTTGGCCACGGTCGCATCTCTTTCATCGTTATGTTATTTACCTTTTGCATATCATTACCTTGTTTATTCATGCATTGCTATCTAGTGCGCATGGGCAAATCATGATGGATTAAAGGTCCTCTATTCGAGGGAAATGCCTAAAGGCTACCTTTACCACGATATTTTGCCGCGCCGGATGAAGTACGCTTGATTGAATGTGAAATATGTTCAATCGGGCATATGAGGTCCCATATAGATGTCGGCCTTGGTCGCATCTCTTTTATTATTTTGTTATTTACTTTCTGCATGTTATTGCTTTATTTATTTAAAAATTGCTATCTCGTGCGCATGGGCTATTCACGTTGAGCTAAAGGTCCTCAATTTGAGGGAAAAGCCATAAGGCTACCTTTACCACTATGCTTTGCTGTGTCGGGCCGCACCATTTGTCTTCTAATTTTGTTATTCACCTTTTTGTTTGTTATTTATCGCTTCGTATTCATCCTATTACTTATCTCTATTCATTCTGCCTCATCACTTCATGTTTACTTCCGTGTATGCTTGCCTCTTTAGTTATTTATTTTACATTATGTACTTAATTATCCGCTTTTATTATTAATGCTTTTATAGTTGTTGTTAATTACATTATTGCGCTCCATTGTTTAATACATTTATGTAATTATGTATTTGCCTTCATTTTTATTTACGTTTATTGGTGTGCAAACTTGTGTGTTGATTAAATTATCTTGCATGTGTTGCATAAGACTTGGTTACATTATTGCATAAATCCTTTCATTACAATTGTCATAAGTAAGGGACCATTCCGAACCCAATGGTTTGAGGTCTTCCCTTGCGAGGGGCGAGTGCAGCCTTAAATCATTTCCCAGTTCGCACTGGGTGGTGACTCCATTTTATTTCTCCGGTTTAGTCCCCAGCGGGCTACTCCGTACTCCCAATCGGGCCGCGAGCCCGGACAGCGTCGCCATGTCTACACCAATATTGTGCCAATACCAAAAAAGGATGGAAAGGTCAGAATGTACGTGGATTATAAGGACCTCAACAAAGCATACCCAAAAGATGATTTTCCTCTACCCCATATAGATGTGTTGGTCGATAGCGTGGCTCTATCTGCTATGTACTCATTCACGGATGGATTCTTAGGATATAACCAGGTCTTCATGGCCAAAGAAGCAAGCATAAGACTGCCTCCGTCACTGAGTGGGGTATATATTGTTACAAGGTGATTTCGTTTAGACTTAGGATTGCGGGAGCCACTTATCAACGAATGGGCACTACATTATTCCATGACTTGATGCACAAGGAGATTGAAGTATACGTGGATGACATGATGGTTAAATTAGAGATGAGGGCCGGACATATAGGAGCGCTGGAGAAATTCCTTCAAAGAATCGATAAGTACAACCTCCGACTCAACCCCAAGAAATGTGTGTTTGGGGTAATATTCGGAAAGTTGTTAGGGCATATGGTAGGAATGAGAGGGATAAAAGTGGACCATGAAAAGATCAAGGCAATTACCGAGATGCCCGCACCGAAAAAAGAAAAGGAAGTTTGAGCTTTTCTCGGGAAAATCCAGTATATCAGTCGATTCATTGCCAAGCTAACATTAGTATGTGAGCCAATCTTCAAGCTATTAAGGAAGGACCAGTCTGTGGAGTGGAATAGGCAATGTCAAGAAGCT
Source organism: Zanthoxylum bungeanum (assembly GCA_019454045.1). Taxonomy (NCBI): domain Eukaryota; kingdom Viridiplantae; phylum Streptophyta; class Magnoliopsida; order Sapindales; family Rutaceae; genus Zanthoxylum; species Zanthoxylum bungeanum. The sequence goes on along the minus strand of SKCR01048828.1, from coordinate 28,357 downwards.
TTTGACAGAATCAAGGAATACTTGGTTTAACAACCCTTCCTGAAACCTACAAGGCTGGGCAAAGCCTTGGTGTTGTATTTGTCCATAGAACCTGAAGCGTTGAGGGCGATGATGGTACAAGCAGATGAGACAGGGGTGGTGTTGGTGATTCTAAGGGTCCAAAGGATCACAAATCAAGCATGAAACATAAGTGAATACATTCGAGGAAGTTACGGAATACTTACATCGATCGGTTGAGCGACGCAGAGGCAACAAAAACGAAATCTTTCTGCCTTGTGAACTGCGGCAGTGGCAGTGAATTTCTTCACTATTTTGGCATCCATTGATGTCTTTTGTCGAGCTCCAAGCTTCGTCGAATGGTTTCCGGCTCATGGTTGGGCTTCCCTATCACCTTCGCATGTCTCGTAATGTGCTAGCACTTGCGATTTTTGCCACAAAAATCCAACTCTTACTTCCCTTTTTCTTTCCATGATTCGGCAGTTCACTGCCTTACAAGAAGAAGAAAATGGCGTGAGGATAGAAGAGGGAAAAGAGAGGAGAGATTGTGTGTTGATTTTGCCTAAAGTGTATCTAATACATTTTGTTCATTTCAAAAGCATTTGGAATGAATTTGGCATTCCACAAGTCAAGCATTAAATGATTGCCATCAACTCACATCACTCAATCCATCAAGTTGTCAAGTCACATCACTCAAAGTGACTAATGATTTGACGCTTGATGCGACTAGTGATTTGACGCTTGATTTGACTTGCGTGCTGCATTCGAATTCGAAATGCGAATGCGCTCGCAAATAATCTCGGGCTCGGGTTCGCTAATTCCAAATTAACGAATTTTCCGTTGCGTCGTAATTAAATGATTACGACTAACGAAGTCACTATTCACGTCGCTAACGAATTAATTCTAAATTAATTCATTCGCCCGAATTAAAATCTAATTTTAATTCCGCGTCGAAATCCAATTTCATTTAATATATCAAATATATTAATTTCTCGATTAATTCCAAATTAACCGTTATCTCTCTTTTAAATGATATTTTATCCCAGATAAAATATCTCCGTAATTAATCCTAGATTAATTTTCTCTATCTTCTAATTAATCCTAGATTAATTTAGAGTGCGAGTCATACGTCATCGGTGAATCTTTGGGAAGCGACCCATGAGATCTCGGGATATGTTGACAGTAAATTCGGTCGTCGGACTATCCGAACACGTAAGTACCTCGTATTACGTTTATACTGATTTACAAGACAAGGTTGGCCTCTAGCAAAGCGCCATGCCTACCCAATTCTCCGGAAATATCCTTACAAGAATAAAGGATCTGTATCAGGTGTAGTATACGTAGTATTGCGTATTTCTGTCCAGTATCGAATGATCACATGCGAGGCATGGGGCTGGTACAGTGTCTGCCCCGTACGAAGCATATATCGGATTACAAGCAACTAGTCTCTTTTTAATCGGATAATCATGACCAAATCATATTATCCCGACGATTGCAACCTTATATAGAGAACCACTTCTGTATCCCTGCGCGATCATCAACTCCATATGACTGGAGTGACACTTCCGTCTTGACATCACACCCGACACACTAAGATTCTCAATATACCCAGCATTAGCGTACACAGAACCTGTTAAAGCCCTGGAGGACCGCATCCAAAGTATATTGATTGTCGTAAGTATTAGCGGTGCAAGTCTCAGGTTAAGACCAAATACACATACCCTGATTTCGGACTTCCATAGACACATAGTCATACTACCAATGGAATTCTAAGGGGGTCTTATCCAGAGCGAAGCTTTTTCCCGTACCATCGGTGAAACACAACCTCCTATTACACTTGCATGAGTATCCTATATCCAAATATATGAGAACTATGTCGTTGTGCCCTCACAACGCGCATAAGTGTAATACTAGTCTTTTACGTATTCATCGATGTCCAATCTCGATAATACTCTGACTAGGGATATTTAATGATTTATCCTTCGTGGACTGATACTGTCTCATATCATTCTCCGTCCAGGAATAAATCATAGGGACCTCCTATCATTTATACATCTAGGTGATCTAATCACAAATGATAAGCGTGCAATCTAATTTGTCACATAGTTAATTTGTACAACAACACCATGATCTGTACAAATAGTGACGCTATGGGTCATAATTGTCCAACAATCTCCCACTTGGCCTATAGCCAGTCACTCGAGTGTCTTACACCCGAACTATGTACGGTTGGCTCAAATTGCTGAGGAAAAACTTTTGTCAGCAGATTTGCATGACTATCATCTGATGCGATTTATTCGATCATCACATCGCCACGATGTATGATCCGAACCAATCAGATGAATATCGAAGTATGTATCTGGATCGTTGATGAGACCATTAATTCTTTAGCCTGTGCTCAAGCCTAGCTCAGCTGCTAACAGAACTATTCCTAATCCAATTAGGATTTGTTATCGACCTAGAAGGCTTCTATTGCCGCTTCTGCTGCAGCAATAACCCACATTTGTTGTTTATTCGGTAACAGTATCTTTCTTGGAAGATTTCAAGCTCACTATTATTCAAACTGTATAGTATCGTTTGCGACTTTTAGTCGTCTTATCGGTTAGGAAACTTGCTACAGTGATCCCAGTCACTTCAAGTTCTCATTCTCCACAGATTAAGACAACATCCTTAGTTCTCTAAGACACTAAGTATGTTTTTAACTTCAATCCAATGACTATCACTCGGATTGGCCTGTTTGTGAATCCATATGCTCAAAGCGTATGAGACACCAGGTAGCGTACATTTTTCAATGTACGATTCCACTGAGAGTTTTCTCGAAAGCCAAGCTTTCGCCGATTGTTTTTATATAGGAATATCATTTCCAAGAAATGACATATTATCATTATTTATATATAGGTTAGCCACTGTCAGTGCGCTCCCACTAACCCTATTATATACAAAAGAATCATTTCGTTTTGAATTAAATCATAAACTATTATGATTATATCAAAAACGACAAATCCAAGAACCTATGCTTGCTTCAATCCAAACATGGATTGATTAACCTGCAAACCTTGTTTGCTAGTTTTAGTACGACAAAACCGCCATGTTATTTTAAACATCCTCCAAAAGGTTTCCTTTTTAGGAAAGCGATTTTCCCGTAAAGCTGACATATTTCATAAATGAAACACGCAGCTTTAGCAGGCATTATCCAAATGGATTTACCATGGCAACATGTAAAAGGTTGAATTGTAATCGACACAATGCTGATAACGACAAGGCTAGCTTAGTACATTGGTATGTTGCCATCTATGTATGTCTTCCTTGAAGACATATAAAGTACCAATAGGCACAATGCCTTACGGTACATCAACTAGTGTCCAAACTCAGTTGATATACATGGAATCCATTTTGGACTCATGACATTTTGTCACAATAGGGAGTCGATACCTTGTATCACTTCCTCATACGTAGTCAGTTGGTATACCTCAATAAGATAGACATCTTTATGAGGTGAGATCAGAAACCCATACCCCAGGTTGTTTTCCGACTCTCTCCGAGATACGCGGCTCTTGTGTATTTGAAGATTATGGTATAGTTTCATCCTTGATGAAATATTTGTGTTCCATTAGGATTCGGTGCCTGGAACAGTATTACTCCGATTTCCATCGAGTTTTACTATCCTCCCACTTACCACTACATATCGGTATTCCTCTTAGGAAAAACACATGGTGAGCAACATTCTAATTGTTCTCTTGTGAGTTGTATAAGTACTATACTTATGTATCCCTATGATAACCTACAATTTGGCACTTATCCAATTTGGGTTTTAGTTTGGTATCATCCAAACATATGCCAAGCATACCCAAATTCTCAGGAATGAGAAACCCGGTTTCTTTCCCGTTCATATCTAATATGAAATCTGTATAACAGATTTTAATGGAACCTTATTCTAAATAAGTTCTGCACTGTTTATACTTATCTGTTGAAGGAAATGATAGCTCAGAGCGACTCATGATTAACCTTATCATGTCTAACATAATTTGGTTACTCATTTCGGACACACCATCAAATTGACGTGTTGCGGGAGGAGTCATCTTTGAAAGAATACTACACTCTTTCAAGTATATAAGAAACTTATTGCTTAAGTATTTTCCATTACGGTCTTACCGTGACGGTTTAATACTTTAGTCGATCTGTTTGTCTATTTCGCGTCGAAACTTTAAAAGTTTCCGATTTGTGTTCTTCAAAAGAAACAAATAACCATAACGCGATGCCACATCCGTAAAGGTCACGTAATATTCATATCCACCTCTAGCCTAGCTAGACATGGGCCCACTTGCTTCACTATGAACTAGGGCTAACAGATTGGTGGCATTTACACTTTTACCAAGTAAATAGTATTTTAGGCACTTTGCCCAATAAACTAGATTCGTAGACTTTATTTTATTAGAATCAAATTTCTCCTAGTACCCACACTTTGAAAGTGTGGATATACGATTCTTGTTTTATTGTGTCCCAGACAACAATACCACAATATGTTTTCCCCTGATCAAATCAGCTTGAGCTATTTATTTGTCATGTTATATGTTTGAGATTTATTTATATTCAAAATATAAATTCTGTTATTCACATCTAATGTGTTTATCTCAATATCATCTTTATATAATAAAACACTTTAGTGTTCTAGAATATAAAGGTTCACCCGCAGCGGGTTAAACACTGATATAGAGATAATGTATCTAGTCAAACTAGTTACATTATAACAGTTTCCAATTTTAGGTATACACCCGAGGGTAGTTCCTAAAATCAGGTATCTACGGTTAAAACAGTGACTTTCGTCCCGTTTCCAATCCGCAGATTAAATCTCAATTGAGGTCAGTATCCTGCTCATAGCTGATTCTGAACATCAATATATATATATCACACTAAGAATCTAAAATCCAATTTTAATAATAGTAGTGAATATAATGTTGAAAAACATATTTGAAGTCAGAGCCTTGCTCTTCTTCAATTCCTTAATGTCTGCTTTGTCCAAACGGCAGTCACGCTTTCGCGATCCCATTTGCCACATTTAGCAGACATTTTGGGATATGTCATTTATCTTCCCAGAAGATTATAATGATTTTTCCTTTGCCCATTTCAACACTCCAGAAGCCTTTGGCCAAGCCTTGGCATTCTAGAATATCGAAGTAAGGTGCGCCTTGCGCTACTTGCCTAATTGCAAAGTTTGACTTTATCTCCTTGAGAATAGTCATTAACCCTCCAAGAGTCTTTATTGCAATTTAGTACTTCTAAAATCTGAAATAAATCTTTGAAGATCCTTCAATTTCTTTATCATACTTTAAGGATCTAATCCTTAGTTCTGATTCAGAAATTAAAGAGTCTACTGCGGTCAGTATAATGTATTAAGCACTAAAGTTATCATCATATAATCTTCCAAATATTATGCTCTACTGTTTGCTTAACTCCGGGCTTAGACCTAATATATTATTTTATCAAATAAAATAACTTATTATTTTTCCAGGACCATCCTGAAATTATTCCCAATTTGAAAATTAAGCCATTTAAATACATTTTCCCTAGGATTATGTATTAAACGTTAATCTTTCATGTTCTATCTTGATTCTAATAGTCAAACTATTTAATCAACGATTTAGGTACTATTTATTATAATGATTACAATAGTCCAACTATTTAATCAACTATAATTTAATAGATTAAAATCAATTATATTGATTACTATAATCCAATTATAAAATCAACTATAAATGAATAATTTGAATATAGTCCAACAATTTATTAAAACAATATTTAAATATTAGTCTAACTAACATTTAATTGATTTGACGAATGATATTTGATTTAAGCGCGTATGGCGAGTAATTGAACGAATATTGCAAATTCAATTCTTGCCTCCCTCTATTTTTTCGGCGAACCTCTAACCCTCTATCGAGTACTCGGGAAACCGCGTTTCCTAGTGGGCTAGGATCCCGTTAAATATCACACAATCTTGACTTTGGCCAACAAATTGTATGATAATTAACTAGGTAGATCTCTAAGATCGATTGGATCCAATCCAATTCTTAGATCCGGTAGGGGGACATCCAAGTCCGAAACATATATCTTATATATGCCAATACATCCAATGTATTACCTAACCATTTTCCTCTGTACTAACTAAGCCTTGGCTTTGGCACAACAAACTTAGTGATCCCAGTTAAGCGCGACCCATTGACCATGGAAAGCTTCGTAATCAATGTCGATGGACAAGAAGTGGTCTTGACTTTGGCCAAAAAATCACAACTTGGACAAGACACTGACATGTAACAAAGCTCTCGTGATTCAAACACATCCTCGATGGACAAAGGCCTTGACTTTGGCCAACAAGCCAATGCCAGTCTCGGATCTTGAGTGAGAATCACTCAATGGAAGGAAAGACGCTTAATATTTTGTGAGGGTTTTTCGTGTGCAAATTGGCAACCAATTTATTATCTTTGTTAAGGTCTCATCATCATACACCCTTAAACATGCATTCTAAATACATAATAAAGCGCGTATAAATATATAATAATGATATGCGGATGGATACTTTACACAATTGATCCTAGATCAAATCTCTCACTTTTTCTCTCCCGCTAGCACATGTATTACTTCTACCCGTTACACTACACTTCTAAAGAAACCTCATTTACATTGAGGGGAATAGGTGAGAGGAGAATACAAAGAAATGAAAGGTAATAAGGCTGGACATGCAGGTCCAATTTAATAAATCAAATTTATTACAACAATTTCTAAAATTGGCCCACCCATCTAATATCCATCCGATATACGTTATTCATGCATCGCAACCATGTATCCACACAAGCATGTTATCAATCAATCTAATCAAATTAATTAATATGATAATTAGTGATCATCCAATGTTCAAACAACGATTTGATTTTGCTCGAGTTAAACTCGTTTTTGCGAATAAGTACTTAAAGTACGAATTCTTGAATTAAATTAAACTACACAATCAAATCCAATTCAATTTGTATTTAATTCTAATTCGCTATTTAATTCCAAATTAAATACTACACTTTATTATAAACCTTTTTACGACTTAAATTCCAAATTTAATCGTTACGGGTCTCAAAGCCCGATTAACGTCCAACGTTAATTTAATTAAAGTCCAATGGGCTTTTAATTAATTTCTCAAGGGGTGGAATTTTGGTCAACTCGGATCAAACCGATAACCAAAGTTCAATCCGGGAGTTACCCCATAAGCCTAGAAATCAATCTTGGCCCTTTAGGCCCAATTAAACTTTAAAGGTCTAATAAGTCGCATTTGGGCTTTATGGATGCGGTTTTGGGCCCAATTGGATCCAATCCAATTTGCCTAAACCCAACTTTGTACAACAAAGCCCAATAAGCCCATTTACAACATTTCAAGCCCAATTTCCAAAATTAGCCCAATTAACTAAATTACTAAAATCCAATTTCACAATTTAATTAATCAAAGTGCATTAACATAATTAATCACCCAAATCATTATTTCCAAAACAAAAATTAGGCTAATTAATCATGCACATCTACATCAATTAGTGTCCAACACAAATTAATCAAAAATCAAACCCAATCATGCTTCTTGACTCTCGGCTTTCATAGGGAATTTTTGTCCGATTCGGTTTCAATCCAATTAATTCCACAATCGACATTAAATCACATTCCCGAATGATTCTAACTCATCCAATGAATCAAAAATAAAAAATCACCAAGATCATTATAGGGCATCACATTTTCGGCCATGACCAAAATATTGGGGAAATTTGTTCCAAACACAATTTCAACAAATTGATCCAATCAATCCTAAATTCAAACACATTTAAGCATACTAATCCATCCAATTTCATTAATCATGCTCAAAATCAAGTTTGCCCAATTTTAAGCCCTAAATCAATTTCATGCTTTTAACCAAGCTCTGATACCATTGTTGGTGATTCTAAGGGTCCCAATGATCACAAATCAAGCATGAAACATAAGTGAATACATTCGAGGAAGTTGCAGAATACTTACATCGATCGGTTGAGCGACGCGGAGGCAACAAAAATGAAATCTTTCTGCCTTGTGAACTGCAACAGTGGCAGTGAAGTTCTTCATTGTTTTGGCGTCCATTGATGTCTTTCGTCGAGCTCCAAGCTTCGTCGAATGGTTCCCGGCTAATGGGTGGGCTTCCCTATCACATTCGCATGTCTCGTAGTGTGCTAGCACTTGCGATTTTTACCACAAAAATCCAACTCTTGCTTCCATTTTTCTTTCCATAATTCGGCAGTTCACTGCCTTACAAGAAGAAGAAAATGGCGTGAGGAGAGATTGTGTGTTGATTTTGCCTAAAGTGTATCTAATACACTTTTGTTCATTTCAAAAACATTTGGAATGAATTTGGCATTCCACAAGTCAAGCATTAAATGCTTGCCATCAACTCACATCACTCAATCCATCAAGTTGTCAAGTCACATCACTCAAAGTGACTAATGATTTGACGCTTGATGAGACTAGTGATTTGACGCTTGATTTGACTTGCGTGCCGCATTCGAATTCGAAATGCGAATGCGCTCGCAAATAATCTTGGGCTCGGGTTCGCTAATTCCAAATTAACGAATTTTCCATTGCATCGTAATTAAATGATTACGCCTAGCAAAGTCACTATTCATGTCGCTAACAAATTAATTCTAAATTAATTCGTTCGCCCGAATTAAAATCTAATTTTAATTCCGTATAGAAATCCAATTTCATTTAATATATCAAATATATTAATTTCTCGATTAATTCCAAATTAACCGTTATCTCTCTTTTAAATGATATTTTATCCCAAATAAAATATCTCTGTAATTAATCCCAGATTAATTTTCTCTCTCTTCTAATTAATCCCAGATTAATTTAGAGTGCGAGTCATACGTCATCGGTGAATCTTTGGGAAGTGCCCTATGAGATCCCCGGATATGTTGGCAGTAAATTCGGTCGTCGGACTATCCGAACACGTAAGTACCTCGTACTACGTTTATACCGATTTACAACACAAGGTTGGCCTCTAGCAAAGCGCCATGCCTACCCAATTCTCCGGAAATATCCTTACAGGAATAAAGGATCTGTATCAGGCGTAGTATACGTAGTATTGCGTATTTCTGTCCAGTTTCAGATGATCACATACGAGGCCTGGGCCTGGTACAATGTCTGCCCCGTACGAAGCATATATCAGATTACGAGCAACTAGTCTCTTTTTAATCGGATAACCATGACCAAGTCATATTATCCCGACGGTTGCAACCTTATATAGAGAACCAGTCTTGTATCCCTGCGCGATCATCAACTACATATGACTGGAGTGACACTTCCGTATTGACATCACACCCAACACACTACGATTATCAATATACCCAGCATTGGCGTACACAGAACCTGTTAAAGCCTTGGAGGACCACAACCAAAGTATATTGATTGTCGCAAGTATTAGCGGTGCAAGTCCCAGGTTAAGACCAAATACACATACCCTGATTTCGGACTTCCATAGACACATAGTCATACTACCAATGGAATTCTGAGGGGGTCTTATCCAGAGCGAAGCTGTTTCCCGTACCATCGGTGAAACACAACCTCTTATTACACTTGCATGAGTATCCTATACCCAAATATATGAGAACTATGTCGTTGTGCCCTCACAACGCACACAAGTGTAATACTAGTCTTTTACGTATTCATCGATGTCCAATCTCGATAATACTCTGACTAGGGATATTTAATGATTTATCCTTCGTGGACTGATACTGTCTCATATCATTCTCCGTCCAGGAAAAAATCATAGGGACCTCCTATCATTTATACATCTAGGTGATCTAATCACAAATGATAAGAGTGCAATCTCCTTTGTCACATAGTTAATTTGTACAACAACACCATGATTTGTACAAATAGTGACGCTATGGGTCATAATTGTCCAACAGGTGGAACATGCAGTCTACTACCTCTGTGAGAAGATGCTTCCGTATGAAGACCGCTATTAAGAGGTGGAAAAGTTCTCTTTGGCGGTGATATGGGCTTCCAGAAATTTGCGTTATTACTTCCAATCCTGTAAGATACAAGTGGTAGTAAAGTTGAATCCCCTAAAGTATTTACAGTCGGTACCTTCACTGGTGGGGAATTTGGGCAGATGGTTGGTGTTGCTGATGGAGTTTGATATAGAATACCTCACCTCTAAGGTAATCAAAGGGCGAGCCGTAGTGGAATTCTTGGCATTACAACCCAATAGAAGGAGATCAATATAAGCTCGAATTCCCAGACGATGAAGTTCAAGCCATAATGGTCCAGGGGTGGAAAATGTATTTCGACGGGGTGGTGAATTTCAAAGGAGCTGGACTAGGAATTGTGATAGTAACCCATGAAGTAGAAACCCTACATATGGCCAAAAGGGTGACGTTCGAAGTAACCAACAACATGGCCGAATATGAATCATGTGTCTTTGGACTTAAAGCACTAATAGCCCTAGCAGCTAGGGACGTAGAAGTTTATGGAGACTCGATGTTGGTAGTTCGATAGATGCGAGGGGAATGGGAATTGAAGGAAGACCGATTGATACCTTACCTACTCCATCTCAGGAAGTTAGCACAGGCTATCCCCGACTGTAAATTCCAGCATTTGCCATGAGAAGAGAACCAAATGGCAGACGCACTAGCCACCCTAGCTGCAACTTGGGAAAACCCAGAAAAACTGGTAATGAGATCCATTGTGCTGACAACGGCTAGCAGACCCAGTTATGAGATAAAGAGAATCTTGGAAGTAGGAGTCGACGATGGGAAGCTGTGGTACTATGACATTCTGCAGTATCTAGAACGTGGAGAATTCCCAGAAGGAGCCGGCAAGAAAGACATAATATCCATTCAGAAATCGGTTTCTCAGTATGTGAGTTTGAGGGAAGAGTTGTATAAGAGACAAGCCAATGGTGTCCAGCTGAAATGTTTAAGAAACAAATAGGCTCATAAGGTGATGGAAGAGGTACACACTGGAGTATGTGGACCGCACATGAATGGATTGAATTTGTCTCGTAAGATAGTGAGACAAGGATTTTACTAGTCGACCATGGAAGCTGACAGCGCAAAGCTGGTGAAGCATTGTCAGGATTGTCAGGCACATGACAACTTGAACCATCTACCGCCTAAGAAATTACATGGACTGTCAGAACCATGGCTTTTCTCAGCGTGGGGTATTGACATGATTAGAGAAATCAGGCCACATGCATCAAATGGCCACCGCTTCATAGTAGTGGTAGTAGACTATTTTTCGAAGTGGGTGGAAGCTGAGTCATTCCGTAATGTTACGAAAAAGCAGATGGCCAAGTTCATAGCCCGTAACATAGTATGTCGATACAGAATGCCACATCACATAGTGACGGATAATGGGGTCCAGTTCCAGGGAGAAACAAAGGCGATGTTGCAAAAGTACGGGATAAGGCATCACAAATCATCACCTTACAGGCCACAAGCTAATGGGGCGGTAGAGGCGGCCAATAAAACCATAAAGAAAATACTAGCTAAGTTGACAGAAAACTATAAATATTGGGCTGACAAACTGCTGTATGCCCTATGGGGATATATAACTTCAGTGAGAACAGTAATAGAAGCCACGCCCTATTTATTGGTTTACGGAATGAAGGCAATATTACCAGTAGAAATAGAGATATAGTCAATGCGGGTACTCGCAGAGGCAAAATTGCCTGAGCAAGAATGGGCCTCGCAGAGGTTCGAAGAACTAGCATTACTGGATGATAAAAGGATAAAGGCCTTCCACCACATGCAGTTATACCAGAAAAGGTTGGCCAGGGCGTTCAACAAGAAGGTGCGCCCCACCAAGATCAAAGAAGGTGATCTAGTACTCAAGCAGTCGAAGCCACTGATAATGGACCCAAGGGGAAAGTTCAAGCCCAATTAGGAAGGGCCATACCTAGTAAAAAAGGTGATGGGGAATGGGGCAGTGAGACTGTAAGATTTGGAAGGGAACGAGTTCACTGATCCCATCAACATGGACAGGCTGAAACAATACTTTGCATAAAAAAAAAGAGAGAAATGGGCTCATTGGGTTGAAAATCCATAAAGGACAGCCCAAGCAAAATATAGAGCGTGAGTGTGCAAGAAAAATGGTTAATTGTAAAATCCGTGAGGAAAAGTTAGTGACAGAGGTATCCTCGCAATGTAGTTCATTATTTCCTACATATGTACTAAGAAGTCATGCAAATGCCTTTATTGAAACAAATGTTCAAGATGTTCATAGATTGCATAAATCCCAGCTAACCGGGAAATATTAGAGTCAAGTAATTACAAATCATGTCTTTTGTTTCTTAGATGATGGACCAAGGTCAGGAGATCTAAAAGAAGAACTCCAAGAATAGAGAGGAACCTCGGGAATGAGGACGAGCAACTCCTAGAATGGAGAACAACCTCGGGAATGAGGACGAGCAAAGAGCCTCGAGAATGAGGACATATTGTTGGATAGTTATGACCCATAGCATCACTATTTGTACAGATCATGGTGTTGTTGTACAAATTAACTATGTGACAAAGGAAATTGCTCTTTTATCATTTGTAATTAGATTACAAAGATGTATAAATGATAGAAGGTCCAAATGATTAATTCCGGATTGAGATGATATGAGACAGTATTAATCCAGGAAGGTTTAATCATTAAATATCCCTAGTCGTAGTATTGTCGAGATTGGAGATCGATAATGCGGAATAGACTAGTATAACACTTGTGCGCGTTGTGGGAGCATAACGGCATAGTTCTCATATATTTGGGTATAGGATACTCATGCATGTGTAATAGGAGGTTGTGTTTACCGATGGTACGAAAACAGCTTCGCTCTGGATAGACCCCTCGGAATTCCATTGGTAGTATGACTATGTGTCTATGGAAGTCCGAATCAGGGTAGGTGTATTTCGTCTTAACTTGAGACTTGCACCGCTAATACTTGCGACAATCAATTTACTTTGGTTTTGGTCGTCCAGAGCTTTAACAAGTTCTATGTACGCCTCTTCTGGGTATATTGAGAATCGTAATGTATTGGGTGTGATGTCGAGATGGAAGTATCACTCTAGTCATAGTGGAGATGATGATCACATAGGATACAGAACTGGTTCTCTTATATGCTGCAGCTATCGGGATATTATGACTAGGTCATGTTTATCCGATTATAGAGAATAGTTACCAGAGATCTGATATGTGCTTCGTACGGGGCAGACACGTTTCCAGCCCCAGGCCTTGCACATGACATCCGATACTGGATCGCAATACGCAATACTACGTATACTACACCTGGTATAGATCACATATTCCAGTAAGAATATTTCTGGAGAATTGGGTAGGCATGATGCTTTGCTAGAAGCCAACCATGTCTTGTAAATCGGTAAAAACGTAGTACTAGGTATGTACGTGTTTGGATAGTCCGACGACCAGATTTACTGCCAACATATCCGGGGACCTCATGGGTCACTTCCCGAAGATTCACCGATGACGTATGACTCGCACTTTATTAATCTGAGATTAATTAATAGAGAGAGAAAATTAATTTGGGATTAATTGCGGAGATATTTTATGTGGGATAAAATATTATTTAAAGAGATAGAATGATTAATTTGGAATTAATCGATAAAATAATATATTCGATATATTATACGAAATTGGATTTCGACGCGGAATTAAAATTACATTTTAATTCAGGCAAACGAGTTAATTTAGAATTGATTCATTTGTGACGTGAATAGTAATTTTGCTAGGCATAATTATTTAATTACGTCACAATGGAAAATTCGTTAATTTGGAATTAGCGAACCCGAGCCCGGGAGTGTTTGCGGGCGCACTCGCATTTCGAATTAAAGTACGGCCAATAAGTCACATCAAGCGTCAAATCACTAGTCAATTGATTGATGTGATGTCTAGTCACTTTGAGTGATTGACAACATGTCACTATTGATTGATGGTGGTAGTTGGAAGGCATTAATTGTTATTTGCCTTTGACCTTTTTGAAAATGAAAAATGGTATATGTTTAATTGATTTTGGAAATCAATTAACAAACACACAACACATTTTTTCTTTCTTCTCTCTTCTCTCTCTCACGCCCAAGGGGCCATTTTCTTCTTCTCTTTTCTGGTTTTGCCGAGAACTAGAGGAAGTGATAAGGAAATTTTTGCGACAAAATTTTCAGAGTGCTAGCACACTTTAAGGGTCTTGCACAGGTGATAGGGAGACCGACTTGTGAGCTTGGAATCACCATTCGAAAGCTTGGAGCTTGGACCGAAGATGGAGCAACAAAATAAGCCCAATGCCGAGACCTCAAGGAAGGAAAAACTTGAAGATTTTGATGTTCCTCCCGTCACAAAAGCCGATCGTTGTAAGTATGATTCCGCCATGCTTTTACGAGTATTCACATATATGTTTCATTGCTTGAAATTGATCCTGAGACCTTAGAGAAACCCAACAATGGTATCTTGAGCCATTTTGAGCATGAAACTTGATTAGGGTAAAATTTGGGCAAAATTGATTTGAGCATGTTTGAGTGAAATTGATTGTTTGAGTATGCTTAAATTATGATAACATGGTGTTATGCATTGTCAATTTGATAAAAATCGAATTGGATAATTTTTCCCCAAATCCATTGGCTTGGCCGAATATTTGAGTGCCCTAAATAGTCATGGTATTTTGTGTTTTTGATCATTGGATGAGTTGGAAAACATTGGGTAATGTTGATTGTGGATTTAATTGGATTGAAACCGAATCGGACATGAAAATCCCCATAATGCCGAGACTATAAGCATGTAAAATGATGTGATTTTTTGATTCAAATGTGTTGGACATGAGTTGATGATAATGAGCATAATTAATTGTGTAAATTAGTGTTTTGGAAATATTTTTTTGAGTAATTAATTATGGCATACACTTTGGTTAAATTAATTATGAAATTTGGAATTTTGAAATTAAATTAATTGGGCTTAAATTTGGAATTGGGCTTGGTTGTACCAAGTTAGGTTTAGGCTAAATTGGTTGGATCCAATTGGGCCCAAAACCATATCCATAAAGTCCAAATATGACTAATGGACCTTTAATTTTAATTGGGCCTAATGGGCCTAAATTGGTTTCCTGGCAAATAAGGGTGATTCCTTAAATAGGCTTTGGTATTTTTTTGTTTGACCCATATTGACCAAAATTCCATGCCTTAAGAAATTAATTAAAAGCCCATTAGACTTTAAATTAAATTGACATCGGATGTTAATCGGGCTTTGAGACCCGTAACGATTATATTTGGAATTTAAGTTGTAAAGGTTCGTTAATAAAGTGTAAATATTTAATTTGGAATTAAATAAATGAATTAGTGTTAAATGCAAATTAAATTGGATTTAATGTTGTAGTTTAATGTAATTCAAGAATTCGTACTTTGAGTACATATTCACAAAACGAGTCGGACTCGCGCAAAATCAAATCGTTGTTTGAACATTGGATGGTCATTAAATTCAGATTAATTAATTGGATTAGATTGATTGATAACATGCTTGTGTGAATACATGGATGTGATGTATGAATAATGTATATCGGATGGATATTAGATGGGTGAGGGCAATTTTTGAAATTGTTGTAATAAATTTAGAATTTATTAATTGGACCTCCGTGTCCAGCCTATTGCCTCTTTTCTCTTTGTATTTCTCTTCTCACCTATTCCCCTCAATGTAAATGAGGTTTCTTTAGAAAGTAATACTTGTGCTAGCGGGAGAGAGGAAATGGAGAGATTTGTTCTAGGAACAATGTGTTTAAATATCCATCCGCATATCATTATTATATTTATTTATACGCGCCTTATTATGTGTTTAGAATGCATGTTTAAGGGTGTATAATGATGAGACTTTAACAAAGATAATTAATTGGTTGCCAATTACACGCGAAAAACCCTCAACACCATATTAAGCTTTTTTCCTTCCATTGAGTGATTCTTACTCAAGATCCAAGACTGACATTGGTTTGTTGGCCAAAGTCACGACCTTTGTCCATCGAGTATGTGTTTGAATCATGAAGGCTTTGTTCCATATCGGTGTCTTGTCCAAGTTGTGATTTGTTGGCCAAAGTCAAGATCACTTCTTGTCCATCGACATTGATTACGAAGCTTTCCAAGGTCAATGGGTTCCGCTTAGTGCTTAATCCAATAATCTTGCCAAATAGACTCCTTAATTTATTAATCAGAACTAATGATTGGATCATTATAGTATGATAATGAAATTGAAGGATCTTCATGGACCTATCCTTAGATCTTAGAAGTACTAAATTGCAATAATAAACTCTTGGAGAGTTAATGGCTATACTCAAGGAGACAAAGCCAAAGTTTGCAATAAGGCAAGAAGCGCAAGGCGCATCTTACTTCGATATTCTAGAAGGCCAAGGCTTGGCCAAAGGCTTCTGGAGTGTGGAAAATGGGCAAAGGCAAAGTCATTATAATCTTCTGGGAAGATAAATGACATATCCCACGATGTCTGCCTAAATTGTGGCAAACGGGGTCACTGAAGCATGACTGTCGTATGGACAAGGCAAACATTAAGGAATTGAAGACAGTGCAAGGCTCCGACTTCAAATATGTTTGTCATAAACATGTTCACTACTAGTATTAAAATTGGATTTTAGATAATGGATTTGGTACATAAATATGTGCTGATGTGTAGAATCTGCTGAGAGCAGGATACTGACTTCAGATGAGATTGATCTGCGAATCGGAAACGGGACGAAAATCGTTGTTTTAACCATAGATACCTAAGTTTAGGAACTACCCTTCAGGTGTGTACTTAAATTAGGAAACTGTTAAAATGTAACTAGTTTGACTAGAAACATTATCTCTATATCAGAGTATAATCCGTTGCGGATATACCTTTATATTCTAGAACACTAAAGTGTTTCATTTTATAAAGATGATATTGAGATAAACACATTAGATGTGAATAACAGTATTTATATTTTGAATATAAAAAAAAATCTCAAACGTATGATAGGACAAACAAATAGCTCAAACTGATTTGATCAGTTGAGACTCTTAAGTGGCATTGTTGTCTGGGACACAATTTAACAAAGACTCGTATATCCACACTTTTGAGGAGTGGATACTAGGACGGATTTGATCCTATTCAAATAATGTATACGAATCTAGTTTATTAGGCAAAGTGCCTAAAACACATTTTACTTGGTAAAAATGTAAATGCCACCGATCTATTAGCTATTGTTCATAGTGACATAAGTGGGCCAATGTCTAGCTAGGCTAGATGTGGATATAAATGTTTCATGACCTTTACGGATGTGGCATCGCGTTATGGTTATGTGTTTCTTGTGAAACACGGATCGAAAACTTTTGATGAATTCAGAAAGTTTCGACACGAAATAGACAAACATATCGGCTAAAGTATTAAACATCATGATTGGGCCGTGATGAAAATACTTAAGCAATAAGTTTCTCAAATACTTGAAAGAGTATAGTATTCTTTCAATGATGACTCCTCCCGGAACACGTTAGTCTGACGGTGTGTCCGAACTGAGAAATCGAATCTTGTTGGACATGATAAGGTTAATCATGAGTCGCTCTGAGCTATCATTTCCTTCAAAGGATAAGCTTTAAACAATGCAAAACTTATTTTGAATAAGGTTCCATAAAAATCTGTTAGACAGACTTCATATTAGATATGAACAGGAAAGAAACCGGGTTTTCTCATTCCTGAAGATTTGGGTATGCTAGGCATATATTTGGATGATACCAAACTAGAACCCAAATCGGATAACTGCCTAAGTTGTAGGTTATCCTAGGGAAACCAAAGTATAGTACTTATACATCTTACAAGAGAACAATGTAATTGTTGCTCACCATGCGGTTTTCCTAAGAGGAATACCGATATGCAGTGGTACGTGGGAGGAAAGTAAAACTCGATGAAAATCAGAGTAATACTATTCCAGGCACTGATTCCTTAATGGAACACAAATAGTTCATCAAGGATGAAACTATACCAATAATCTTCGAATACACAAGAACCGCGTAAGTCGGAGAGAGTCAGAAAACAACCTGGGGTATGAGTTTCTGATCTCACCTCATAAAGATGTCAATCTTATTGAGGAATACGAACTAACTACGTATGAGGAAGTGATACAAGGTATCGACTCCCTATTATGGAAAAGTGCCATGATATCTGAAATGGATTCCATGTGTACCAACCAAGTTTGGATACTAGTTGTTGTACCGGAAGACATTGTGCCTATTGGTACTATATGAGTCTTCAAGGAAGACATACATGGAAGGCAACATACCAACGTACTAAGCTAGGCTTGTAGCGAAAAGGTATCGTTATCAACATTTTGTCGATTACGACGAAACCTTTTACTAGTTGCCATTGTTAAATCCATTTGGATAATGCTTGCAGAAGTTGCATATTTCATTTATGAAATATGACAGCTGAATGCCAAAACCGCTTTCCTTAACGGAAATATTTTGGAGGATGTTTACAACATCCTGACGATTTTGTCGTACCATAACTAGCAAACAAGGTTTACAAGTTAACTCGATCCATGGATGGATTGAAGCAAGCATTGCGTTATTGGAATTATCGTTTTTATGTAATCATAATGGTATATGATTTAATTCAAAACGAAAATGATTCTTGTGTATATAAGGAGGTTAGTGGGAGCGCACTGATAGTGGCTGTCCTAAATAATGAAGATACACCATTTCTTGGAAATGATATTCCCATAATAAAATCGGTGAAAGCTTGGCTTTCATGAAAATTCTCCGTAGAATTCTTGGGAGAAACAACCTTTATTCTAGTAATAAAGATCTACTGGGATAGATTTAAAGTTGTTGATACTCTCCAAGAACTCGTACATTGAAATAAATATACGCGACCTGGTGTCTCATATGATTTGAGCATATGGAGTCACAATCAGGCCAATCCAAGTGATAGTCACTGGATTGAAGTTAAGAACATCCTTAAGTATCTTAGATGATATAAGAATGATGTCTTATACTATGGAGAATGAGAACTTGAAGTGACTGGGTTCACCGTTACAAGTTTCCCAACCGACTAAATGACTATAAGTCGTAACAACGGTACTATAAAGTTTGAATAACGGAACAATGAGCTGGAAATCTTCCAAGCAAGATACTGTTACCGAATAAACAACAAAAGTGGATTATTACTGCAGTTGAGGCAGCAATATAAGCCTTATGGATTGATAATAATCTAATTAGATTAGATATAGTTTTGTTAGCAGTTGAGCTAGGCTACAACACATGCTAAAGAATTAATGGTCTCATCAACGATCCAGATAAATACTTCACTATTCATCTGATTCATTCGGATCATACATCGTGGCGATGTGATGATCGAATAAATCGCATCAGATGATAGTCATGCAAATCCGCTGACGAAAGCCTTTCCTCAACAGAACTTTGAGCGAACCGTACATAGTTCGGGTGTAAGACACTTGAGTGATTGGCTATAGGCCAAGTGGGAGATTGTTGGACAGTTATGACCCATAGCATCACTATTTGTACAGATCATGGTGTTGTTGTACAAATTAACTATGTGACAAAGGAAATTGGTCTTTTATCATTTGTAATTAGATTACCAAGATGTATAAATGATAGAAGGTCCATATGATTAGTTCCGGATTGAGATGATATGAGACAGTATCAATCCACGAAGGTTTAATCATTAAATATCCCTAGTCGTAATATTATCGAGATTGGACATCGATAATGCGGAATAGACTAGTATTACACTTGTGCGCGTTGTGGGAGCATAACTGCATAGTTCTCATATATTTGGCTATAGGATACTCATGCATGTGTAATAAGAGGTTGTGTTTACCGATGGTACGGAAACAGCTTCTCTCTGGATAGACCCCTCGGAATTCCATTGGCAGTATGACAATGTGTTTATGGAAGTCCGAATCAGGGTAGGTGTATTTGGTCTTAACCTGAGACTTGCACCGCTAATACTTGCGACAATCAATTTACTTTGGTTTTGGTCATCCAGGGCTTTAACAGGTTATGTGTACGCCTCTTCTGGGTATATTGAGAATCGTATTGTATTGGGTGTGATGTCGAGATGGAAGTATCACTCCAGTCATAGTGGAAATGATGATCACTAGGATACGGAACTGGTTCTCTTATATGCTGCAGCTATCGGGATATTATGACTAGGTCATGTTTATCCATATAGAGACTAGTTACCAGAGATCCGATATGTGCTTCGTACGGGGCAGACACGTTTCCAGCCCCAGGCCTTGCACGTGACATCCGATACTGGATCGCAATACACAATACTACGTATACTATGCCTGATATAGATCACATATTCCAGTAAGAATATTTCTGGAGAATTGGGTAGGCATGATGCTTTGCTAGAAGCCAACCATGTCTTGTAAATCGGTAAAATAAAAAAGTAGTACAGGTACGTAGTTCGGAACTGGTTCCGTATCCTATGTGATCATCATCACTTTGAGTGATACTTCCATCTCGACATCACACCCAATACATTATGATTCTCAATATACCCAGAAGAGGCGTACACAGAACTTGGTAAAGCTCTGGCGACCAAAACCAAAGTAATTGATTGTCGCAAGTATTAGCGGTGCAAGTCTCAAGTTAAGACCAAATATACTACCCTGATTCGGACTTCCTAGACACATAGTCATACTACCAATGGAATTCTGAGGGGTCTATCCAGAGCGAAGCTGTTTTCGTAACATCGGTAAACACAACCTCCTATTACAACATGCATGAGTATCCTATACCCAAATATATGAGAACTATGCCGTTATGCTCCCACAACGCGCACACAGTTGTTATACTAGTTATTCCGCATTATCGATGTCCAATCTCGACAATATACGACTAGGGATATTTAATGATTAAACCTTCCTGGATTATATTCTCTCTATATCATCTCAATCCGAAATTAATCATTTGGACCTTCTATCATTTATACATCTTTGTAATCTAATTACAAATGATAAAAGAGCAATTTCCTTTGTCACATAGTTAATTGTACAACAACACCATGATCTGTACAAATAGTGATGCTATGGGTCATAACTATCCAACATATGTCCTCATTCTCGAGGCTCTTTGCTCGTCCTATTCCCGAGGTTGTTCTCCATCTAGGAGTTGCTCGTCCTCCATCCCGAGGTTCCTCTCTATTATTGGAGTTCTTCTTTTAGATCTCCTGACCTTGGTCCATCATTAAGAAACAAAGACATGATTGTAATTACTTGACTCTAATATTTCCCGGTTAGCTGGGATTTATGCAATCTATGAACATCTTGAACATTTGTTTCAATAAAGGCATTGCATTACTTCTTAGTAAATATGTAGGAAATAATGAACTACTGCGAGGATACCTCTGTCACTAACTTTCCTCACGGATTTTACAATTAACCATTTTTCGTACACTCACGCTCTATATTTTGCTTAGGTTGTCTTTATGGATTTTCAACCCAAGAGCCCATTTCTCTCTCTTTTTTTTTTTAGCAAAATATTGTTTCAGCCTGTCCATGTTGATGGGATCAGTGAATGAACTCGTTCCTTCCAAATCATACAGTCTCACTGCCCCATTCCCCATCACCTTTTTTACTAGGTATGGCCCTTCCTAATTGGGCTTGAACTTTCCCCTTGGGTCCATTATCAGTGGCTTCGACTGCTTGAGTACTAGATCACCTTCTTTGATCTTGGGGGCGCACCTTCTTGTTGAACGCCCTGGCCAACCTTTCTGGTATAACTGCATTGTGGTGGAAAGGCTTTTTTATCCTTTTATCATCCAGTAATGCTAGTTCTTCGAAACTCTGCGAGGCCCATTCTTACTCAGGCAATTTTGCCTCTGGCGTAGTACCCGCATTGACTATATCTCATTTCGTAAAAACGTGGGATAATTGCGGAGATATTTATGTGGGATTATTTACAGAGAGAATGATTAATTTGGAATTAATCGATAAAATAATATATTCGATATATTATAAGAAATTGGATTTCGACGCGGAATTAAAAATAGATTTTAATTCAGGCAAGGAAGGAAAAGCTTGAAGATTTTGATGTTCCTCGCTTCGCAAAAGCCGATCGTTGTAAGTATGATTCTGCCATGCTTTTACGAGTATTCACATATATGTTTAATTGCTTGAAATCCATCCCGGGACCTTAGAAAAGGCGACTCAGGCAAGATAGAGCAATCCATTAAGTTGAAAATCTGAAAGGACAACTTAGGTAAAAGATAGAACGAACCTGCAAAACAAGAATGACTCCAAGAAACCGGCTTACAGGATGGTGCTTTATCCTGTTTAAACCATGAAACGTCTCGACCAAGATAACATGGGAATGATCATGACCACATCGGATTCCCTCGATGATGTGCAATAAAAGATAGTCGCCTATCGTACTATCACAACCCACCAAGAGTTATTGAGCCATGATACAGAATAAGGCTACATTTCTCAAGGGATGGGACCCTACCTCCATCCTGGAAGATACAAGTAAAAGGACTTGTAACTCAATGGACAAAGCACAAGACAATACCTTTTTCTACATCATCAGGACATCAAAGAAAAGCATCGGGAATCGGAAGACATGATTTCCAGTATCCGAGAAGGGTGGTAAGAGACAAATACAAGCCGAGAATGGCAGCAAAATCCTCAGGGAGAGGGCATATTTCGAAATCTGGGAATCAGAAGACATGATTTTCAGTATCCCAAAAGGATGAGGCTGATTTCAAAAAGGTGTGAAATCCATCCTGACGCGGTGTAGGTAGTGGAGAGCATAAAGTTGAGCCAGGTCTGGGGATTACCAGTCTACCACCCCTCAAATAAGGGACATAATGAGATCTTGAGCCATGGGACCAAAGAGAAATGGGCAATCACCGAAGGAGAATTGGCAGAAGGAAACTGTAAGTAGGCCAAAGAAGCGACCAAAATGTTTTGTAGGCAAAGGGGCACCAAAGGCCAAGAGGATTCTTAAAGGGGTGAAAAAAACCCTCTAGTGAAAGGAATGCCTAACCAAGGATGACATCAAGCCAATAGGACAAAGAAACCACATCCGAATAGGGAATGCATGCATGCATACATGCATACACGTCACATACACATAATTTTTGTTTTATGTTTGTAGGCTTTGAAGCAAAATAAAAAGCGGCGAGGACGAGTAACTCTAGAATGGAAAAGAACTCCAGAAATGGAGAAGAACTCCAGAAATGGAGAGGAACTCTGAGAATGGAGAAAAACCTCGGGAATGAGGACGATCAACTCCAAGAATGGAGAAGAACCTCGGGAATGAGGACAAGCAACTCCAAGAATGGAGAGGAACCTCGAGAATGAGGACGAGTAACTCTAAGAATGTAGACGAACTCCGAGAATGGAGAGGAATAGAGCAACCTCGGGAATGAGGATGAAAAACTCTGCGAATGGAGAAGAACTCCGAGAATGGAGAACAACCTCAGGAATGAGGACAAGCAAAAAGTCTCGAGAATGAGGACGAATCAGGTAAGTAAAAATGCATGCATGACTTTGATAGGGTTGTCACTGTCACACACTGCACAAGCCCCATCAAAGTGGGGGCGACTGTAGACATTACATTTTTACATGAGCCTGATGATGAGCCTTGTACGGAGGCACTACCTGAAAAGTTACGGAATTTACGAAAAACGAATGCCGGAAGGAAGGAAAACCTCCAAAATTAGCACCTATTTGGATTCAAACTCATTAGCCAACCTCAGATTCGCTCAGTCAGCTTTTGCTTCAAACCTCTGCCGTGTCAGTCCATTATCCTCAGCCTTAGCCGCGGAAAAGCCCAAAACCCCATGCAATCGGCCCATCCACCCTCTGACCATGCGGCCCATGCATAATCTTCAAAAATATGATAAAATCTCCTTATTTATGAGAGCATCAAAACTTTCCAACTTAATGAGATTTTGGGATCCCATCCTCACCAATTAATAAGATTTGAGATCTCCTCATCACCAAATTTACAAGATTTTATTCCCAAAATAATTTGCATAATATATTCCCAAATAAACATGATTTATTTCCCTATTTGGAGATCCCTTCAAATCATTATAAAAGTGAGGCTCTTCTTCTTTTAAGGGGGTGGGCGGGCGGCACTTGAAAAAAAACAAGAGAAAAAACAGAAGAAGGGGATCACCGAAAAAAATAGAGAAAGAAAAATGTGAGAGGAGTGGGGAATCACCGAAAAAACAACCAGCCATCACAAAAAAAATAACCAGCCATCACCGAAAAAAATAACCAGCCATCACCAAAAAAACAACCAGCAAAACAGCAACCAGCGGTATGAAACAACAAGCAGAAACTGCGAAATAGTGAGTAAAAATAGCAAAACAACGAGCAAAAACAGCGAACCAGTGAGCAGACTGTAGGACACAGAAATTGGTGACACTGTTCCAGGCTCGCGGGCCAGTCGGGAGTACGGAGTAGCCCGCGGTGGAATAAACCGGAGAAATAAATTGGAGTTGCCACCCAGCATAAATTGGGAAAATGATTTAAGGCCGCACTCACCCCTCGCAAGGGAAGACCTCAAACCGTTGGGTTCGGAATGGTCCCCTACTTATGCCACTTCTAATGAAAGGATTTGTGCAATAATATAACCGAGTCTACGCAAGAATAACCTACATCTAAGTTCGCATATGACCTATATCTAAGTTTGCATATAACCTATATCTAAGTTTGCATGAATAAAAGTAAGTCAGAATAATGGCAAGCATACAATCTCATGAATACCTTAAATCGATAAGCATGGCATTGTAAACAAATAGAAATCTAATGCGAAAGAAATAATTAAATCATGCTTGGAAATAATAACCTAAATCATGCATAAAAATAACATACTAAACAACCTAATCATGCATAAAAGTAACATATTATTTCTAATAAACAACGAATAAACATAAATTTGGATGAAATGAAATATATGTGTCTCTCAAGCGGTACGTGGCATTGTATCCCGAGTGTAGATCGTACTACAGTCCATTCGGATTCGGCTACGGAATTTACGTCCGGGTTTCCATCCGATATACCGCAAGAGATAACACATATTTCATTCATCCCATGGCCACAACTTACATGAATCTATAATACGCATGCGAAGAAATAACAATAAATAACAAAAAAAAAGACGGGAATAAATAGAAAAGGTGCCCTCAGGTCTAACCTCTTAAGTCGTCTCTTGGAAGTGCGTTACACGGTTGTCGAAAGTGTTGATGCTCTGCAGCTTTTCCGATTTACTTGTTCGTTGTTTTCCTTAATTGCCTCGCTGTTTTAGGCTGCTGTTTGCTCACTGTTTTTATTTACTATTCACGATTTTTGGGCAGTGTTTTAGGGCTATTTTTTGGTGGTAATAAGGCAGTTTATTGGGCAGATTTTCGATGGTAATAAGGCAGTTTACTAGGCAGAATTTCGGTGGAAAAAAGGCAGTTTACTGGGCAGAATTTTGGTGGTAATAGGGCAGTTTACTGAGCTATTTTTTTTACGGTAATTGAAGGCTTTACAGTGGACTGTTTGTACGTAGTTTAAGGGGTTGTTGGATGGTTAATTTGTGGCTATTTTTGTCTGATTGCTCTCGGTCTTTTGTTGTTTTGTGGGGGGGTAGTGTGTGAAGGTCGGGCTATTTGAAGGGCAATGGCGTGAAGGTCAGGGGGCTGTTGAAGGTGTTATGGCGTGAAGGTCAGGGGGCTGTGTGGATATTATTTGTTGCGGCAATGGAGGAGGGTTTTTTTGGAGGCTTTGTTGAGGGTAAATAAAGAGAGTTTTTAGGATGCTTTGGGCGTCAATCTTCCAGGGTGAGAGAGGAGGGGGCGTGAATGAGCTAGAGAGGTCCAAGGATTTGGTTTGGGTGTCTTTTTATAGGAGAGGGTTAGGGCTTTCGTTGTCCGGGAAGAGAATGAATCATGTAATTATGGGGATATATTTTAATTAGTGTGCTATAAGGAAATTATCTCACTAATTTAGGAGGTGATTTTTTTTTAGTTTAGGAAATGGATTTATAGGATTTGATTTGATTTCTTCAATTAGGGAAGATGATTTAATTTAATTAGGAATGTGATTTATGAGATTTGATTTGATTTTATTTAGTTTAGGCATGTGGTTTAATTTAATTAGGAAGGTGATTTATGAGATTTTAACATGTGTTTAATGTGTTTGAATATTTTGGGATGTGATTTAATGGGCTTGGGGGGCTCATGGGCGTGTGGGCTTTGGTCTGTGGGCTAGGTGGACGTGTTCCTTCAATGGATTTTAAAACAGAGGTCCAACGAGCGAACCCGAAGCTAAGCAAAATGAATTAAGTCCAACAAGGTATTGATTTCTGACTTTTCCCTTCTGACGTCCGTTTCCCGCGGCTTCCGCAACTTAAAGGGTAGTGCCTCCGCACGAGGCTCATCATCGGGACTTATATGCAAAAATGCAGTGCCTACAGTCGCCCCTACTTTGATGGGACTTGTGTAGTGTGTGACAATGACAATCCTATCAAAGTTTATGCAATGCATTTTTACTTACCTGGCTCGCCAACTGTTGTCTGGCTTGCCTGTTGCCTCGAACTGATGGTAGGGTGTTACGACCCCTGAGGTTCATCCCTGCAAGATGTTGCGATCTCTAGGAATCACTACCAGACTGAGATGATAAGAGGTGGTCCATTCCCGAACTGAGTTGATAACGTGGGCATCGACCTTGGGATTATTTCCCAAAACTACTGGTGAAGTGGGCCTCGACCCTGGGATTCATCTCCCAAACTCTATTAATGTGAGCCTCGACCCTGGGATTCATTCCCAAAACAACTGATGATGTGGGCCTCGACCTTGGAATTCATTCCTAAAACTCTGATGATATGGGCCTCGACCCTGAGATTCATTCCCGGATTCATTCCAAAACTCTGATGATGTGGGCCTCGACCCTGGGATTTAATCCCGGATTCATTCCAAAACTCTGACGATGTGGGACTCGACCCTGGGATTCATTCCAAAACTCTGATGATGTGGGCCTCGACCCTGTGATTCATTCCCGGATTCATTCCAAAACTCTGACGATGTGGGCCTCGACCCTGGGATTCATTCCCAGATTCATTCCAAAACTCTGATGATGTGGGCCTCGACCCTGGGATTCCTTCCCGAATTCATTCCAAAACTCTGACTGTTGGACAATTATGACTCATAACATCACTATTTGTACAGAACATGGTGATGTTGTACAAATTAACTAGGTGACAAAGGAAATTGCTCTTTTATCATTTGTAATTAGATTACCGGGATATATAAATGATAAAAGTCCATATGATTAGTTCCAGATTGATAAGATATGAGACAGTATCAATCCATGAAGGTTTAATCATTAAAACATCCCTAGTCGGAGTATTATCGAGAATGGACATCGATAATGCAGAATAGACTAATATTGTACTTGTGCGTGTTATGGGAGCATAACGGCATAGTTCTCATATATTTGGGTATTGGATACTCATGCAAGTGTAATAGGAGGTTGTGTTTACCGATGGTACGGAAACAGCTTCGCTCGGATATATCCCTCGGAATTCCATTGGTAATATGACTATGTGTCTATGAAAGTCCGAATCAGGGTAGGTGTATTTGGTCTTAACCTGAGACTTACACCGCTAATACTTGCGACAATCAATATACTTTAGTTTTGGTCATTTAGGGCTTTAATCGGTTATGTGTACGCCTTTTCTGGGTATATTGAGAATCGTAGTGTATTGGGTGTGATGTCAAGATGGAAGTATCACTCCAGTCATAGTGGAGATGATGGTCACGTAGGATACGGAACTAGTACTCTTTAGTACTGCAGTCATCGGGATAATATGACTAGGTCATGATTATCCGATTATAGAGACTAGTTACTAGAGATCCGACATGTGCTTCGTACGGGGCAGACACAATTCCAGCCCCAGGCCTAGCACGTGACATCCGATACTGGATCGCAATACGCTATACTACGTATACTACGCCTGATATACATTACATATTCCTTTTAGAATATTTCTGGAGAATTGGGTAGGCAAGGTGCTTTGCTAGAAGCCAACCCTGTCTTGTAAATCGGTAAAAACGTAGTTCTAGGTACGTACGTATTCGGATAGTCCAACGACCGGATTTACTGCCAACATATCCGGGGATCTCATGGGTCGCTTACCGAAGATTCACCGATGACGTATGACTCGCACATAATTAATCTGGGATTAATTAGTAGAGAGAGAAAATTAATCTGGGATTAATTACGGAGATATTTTATTTGGGATAAAATACTATTTAAAGAGAGACAACGATTAATTTGGAA